>CATIWF010094572.1:0-16963 GCA_949630135.1 Balakata baccata | reverse complement strand
ATTTTATCCATAAAAGTTAACAAAATATGTTTTGTTAAAAGTTATGGATAAATGCTCAAGGTTAACATGAAAAGTGTGTTTTCATGTCATGCAATATTTGATTGCATGTTTCGGTAAAATTAAAAATTTTTGAAATCTATAATTTTGACCGAGACTGAGAGCTCCCCTCAATCCAAATAAAAATAATCGCTTCCGCTGCCAGCCAACATTTATTACTATAAATTTATTTTGTTTTAAATTCTAAATTCATTAGCAATCAAATAAAGTTTCATTAGTTTATTGAAATATGTTCATTTGTTATAAACTGTAGGTTTATTAGAAATAAAGTAAAAGTTATTAGTTTATTCATACAAGTTTAATTCTTATAAATTATAGGTTCATTATTAATAAACTATAGATTTATTTATTATAAACTGTAAGTTCATTAGGAATAAAGTAAAAATTTATTATTTTATATATTTAATTTAATGGATATTAATAACTTCAATCTTTCAACTCTCGAATTCTGTAGACAGATTAATGTTAGAATGGATGTGGGATGGGGATCCAGCATATCCACTTTGATGGTAAAGTTAGTTTTCTTGGAGGAGAAAGATGGGGAGAATATGAATTGTTGAAGAATATGAAAGTTGGTTTTGAAACCCGCCTGGCAATCACTTTATACAGGGTGGGGGAGAGAGAGTTAGGGTGTCTGAA
This sequence comes from Balakata baccata, assembly GCA_949630135.1. Classification (NCBI taxonomy): domain Eukaryota; kingdom Viridiplantae; phylum Streptophyta; class Magnoliopsida; order Malpighiales; family Euphorbiaceae; genus Balakata; species Balakata baccata. The sequence continues at coordinate 16,267 of CATIWF010094572.1, read as the reverse complement.
ATTATTGTTAAAAGGTTTCTAAAAATATGTTTTAAATTTTTTTATTTAATTTATTAATTTATTTAATTTTTTATAAATTGATTTTTTCAAATTCGATCTATTTAGTTATTTCTACCAAAAACAACTTTCAAAATTACAAACAAATTAAACATGTAATTTTTAAAAAAAATATTTTTTTCAAACAAAATACCCAACATACCTTGCTAGTTTACTCTTTGGATAACTGTTGATACTCCGACAATAAGCCTCCTAATGTCTAATTTCATCTGTTCAAGGTAGCTTTTCTATCTTATCGGAGTGATTTGTCATCATTCCTTGTTGTTCACGTCTACTTGCATGCGACTCATTCAACCATTTGTGCATTTAATGTTTTGCAGCTACCGTCTTTATGAGTCATTTATGCATGTTACGAGGGCTATTAGACTTTTCTTGGTGCCTGGAGCTCTCATTAGTGCGATCGCTAGTGGATTTTTGGTTAATTATTTACAAGTGATATCCCGGTTTGCTTTGTTTATAGCCATCTGATATAGCTAAGTACCTGTTGATGTGTCATTGATTTATGCATCAAATATTTTTTTATTATAATTTATAAATATGAATTTATTGAATTATTTTTAAAAAAATTCAAAACACAATAAAACAAATTAAAACAAATCGCACAAAAAAAAATAAATTAAAATAAAATTACACTAGAAAAAAAAAGAATAATAAAAAAAAGAATAGAGCAGCAATACAAAATTGTGCCGTAAAACAAAAAAACGAGAAGGATGAATATGGAATAGAGAGTAACGAAAAAACAAAAATACTCCAAAGAAGGAAAAATAAACGGAAAAAAAAATAATTAATTGTTTTTAACTTTCAAAATGTCTGGTATATTTTCCATACAATTACCGATAAAATAAGAAAAAACCATACTTTATTATTATTTAGTACGCGTATAAAATTATGATCTAAGATGCAAACATGCATCTGGATACAAGATATAATTTGCGATGTGGAGATCTTACATGTCGAAATCTAGATCCGAGCACAGCCTAATATAATAGCAAAGGCCATTTAATCTTTTCACAATGTTGGCAACTTTTAAAAAATGCAGAAAAAATATTACAATATTATTTTTTTAAAATTTTTTTTAAAATCAATTAAAAATACCTAACAAATATTTCGAGAATATTTAAATTAAAAAAATTATTTCAAAGTATACCAAAAAATGTAAATTTGATATATTACTAATATACTTTGATTCATTATTTTTAGGAATAATTTGGATATACCTTAATTAGATATATTTTGGAAATTTTTTAGAAATTTTTTAGATATACTTTGAGAATATCTTAAAAAATTATTGAAAATACCTTAAATATACTTTAAAAATTTTACGATAATTTTTTAAGAATTTAGGAATATCTCGAGTGTTTTTTGAAAATACCTTAAAAATAATTTCGATATATCTTGATAAAAATGAAAAAAATAAGTGTTTTTGAAAAAAAAAATAAAATTTGGCATTTTGTGTAAAATTCTCCTCAAAGTTAGGAATGGATCACTAGGATTCAGTCCGTGAGATTTAAGTCTATTTATTTAAGTAAATTCATAGTCGTCCTCACAATCCCATCTAATTATCTAGACCACCATAATAGGTTCGAGTTATGTAAATAATACAAAAATTCAGATAAAAATTCTTTATCGACAAAAATCAACCTAAAACATTGACAATTCAACGCACCATAACATTAACAACATGAAAAGTGTGTTTCTTCATGCAAACATCATTAGCAAAATGAAAGGTTAGATATAATTCGAACAAAGGAAAAATAGAACTTTGTCGGTGGCAATCAACAATGCGAACAAATCTCCGCCGGCAGGGTGCTGGGCATCCAGCTGTAGTACTAGGAGGTTCAGTAAGGCCACCATCTATCATGGCCGGGATTGGCAAATGCACTCCAGTCATAAGAGGATGTAACACTAGCACCGTAGTTGTTTAGCGGCGTGTTATAAGGAGGGTAACCAGGGTAGGCTGCCCAACTATAGTGTCCTGATGGTGGATTCATGCAAGCAACACCTTGACTCGTAAATGAATCCGGCGGATGCTGCAGAGGGGGTGGAATTGAATAAACAGCTGGTGGCGGATCCTCAGAGGAAATATGAATCCTAGGACGCTTATCTCGCCTCTGCTGTTGCCATTGAGTATTAGGGGCTTTTGAGCAGAACTGCTCTACTTTGACTTCTGATGCTTGAATCTTAAGTTTCTCTGTTCTCTGTTTCTTGAGTTGCACAATCCGTTCATTGAGGTCTTCCTGTGAGATACCACTAATCTTGTAATCTGCAATGCATTTGATCACATTTCTCAATGATCTTATCTCTCTGACTATGTCCCCAATCTGCAAGACAGTTAATTAAATATTTACATGAGTACTACTCAATACAAAGCCTAACAAGGTTCAAAATTAAAAACAAACATGACTATATACCTCAGTTCCAATTGTTTTTCCCAGCTTCTTGGAAGAATTGATCAGATAATTCTTTAAAATAGGTAATGGTGGGAACTCCTCAACAACATCTAATGCATAGATATATTTAACAGCCTCCAAATGTTGTTCCTTTTCAATAAGATCTTTAATGAAACCTGTCATGGCAAACAATTTAACTTAGATACCACCTAACTGCTTGGGAGGAGGCCCAACAGGAATTATTTGTAACAGACTAACAGTATTAACTTTTTTTTTCCCCAAAAGAATTGAAATCTTGCTATAGATAAAGGAATTTTCTGCAACAATTTTAAGAAACTATAACATCATGGTGTATTGGATAAATGATATGCAGAAACAATAGAGGACAAAGCACATACTTGGGATCTTTTCTGCTAAACCGAGGAGTTGACATAAATTAGGGCCCTCTTTACACCAATGATCGGTATCTAGAAGACCAAGAAGCTCCTCTGCATTAAAAATAGAGGCCAACCTGTAGGTGGCTAGAAATTGCAGGAAACATATGACCTCCATAGGACCTTTTCTGTTTTTTGCTACCATTGTTTTCCACGTAAGTGCAAATTTTTTTGCATGTTCTACTATTTCTGCATTAATCTGGGGCAAGACTTTCCTCAACTGCTCCAACAGGAAAATAAAATTCTTTTCTTGGATGTGTGACTTGAAATCCTTATTTCTCTTCAACTTGAAAGGAAAATAAATATTCATTACATCTAAAACAAGCTTTCCCGGATCACTTGCAGAACGAAGAGCTGCAGCAATTTCACCATCTTCCAGTTGATGATTTTCAAGCATATTAAGTAACTGTTTCAAGTCCTCCTCACTCGAGTTAACAGAAAAACAAGTAGGCTTAGGCTGAAGGTCCTTGGTTGCACAAGCCTCGTTCCTTTCCAATGGCAAATCACCTAGGGAGGAGTACTCAAGCTTTACATGGACGGGAACAGTACAGTTTGCTGATCAGATGAAACAAGAAGCATAAGTGTCACAAGACATGTCAAAAAGTGAATCATAATTCACAGATATAAATCATACAGGTCAAATAAGAAAAGTGGAATTTTTATTGAAAAGCGAAAGCATCAGGCTTTCTAGATTACAACCTTAATTAAACAAGAAAATGCATTTATGCCACAAAAGTAAGTGCATTTATTCTGTCCATAAAAACAATGAAATCGTGAAGAAAAATGAATCATTGTGATAGAGATGACTATAAATTTATGTTTATTCATTTTTTTTTTTCCAACACAAGCAATATTAGTATTTTAGAGGTCAGTTCACCCAATTTTGATTACAAGTTGAACATAGAGAGCAATGTGGATGTCCAAAAATAAAGCATTACGAAATGGCTGCTCTCAAGACTTGAAATAACATAACTTGTGCTTGTAGCCAAAAACTTCCATCATCTTCATGATAATGGCCTTTATACAACTACCAAGCTCAGAAATTCAATTATCAGGCAACATATGAAATTTAGCAATAACAAGTGGATGAGAGTGGTTGTATGGGGGGGTGGGGGAGGAGAGAGAGATAAAGAATCCATGCCTCCAGAATCCGAAGAATACTTCTTTCAGGAAGACTAAATCTATACAAATTTAAAGTGCTCCAAAACGAAGTTTTGTTGACAGAGTAACTGAAAATTTATTATGTTAACTGGTAAACCAAGAATTTACTTGAAGGTAGCTAGACCATGTTCCAACCGAAAAAACCAAGCTGAAATTAAAACTAACCAATTATGTTTGGAAGTTGCATTCTCTGATGTTGGATGTATTGCAGTAAATTCAGATAAGATTTCATGAAGCCAGTGAAACTTAAGAGTCAAATAACTCAAATATGGCAAACCTTGATTGGCACCATGACATGCATTGAGATCATCTTCTGTTGAGACAGCTGTCCAAGGACGCTTGTTTCCACTCAACTGCTGTGATTGGCTATTAGTGACTGGAACACATGTTGAGGTCGTTGCCAGGAAGCAGGTAGTAAGAGGGCTTGCAGCCGATGCAGTATGATGGGCATCCTTGACGGGAACAGTAGGGGCCAAAAGTTTTTTCTTATTATTATGAGGTGTTCTTCGAACTTCATGTCCTGATACCGCCAATTTTGCTTTCCTTTTTGAGTTTTCTTTCTCAAAACATTCTACCAGCCGCTTAAGGTTCCCAAGCAAGGGTCCGTATTTAATCTTGTAGTCTTCAATGCATCCCAATGCACATCTTATATCAGCTATTCTTTTGTTTGCAGCCTCAATCTGTTAGCATGTTCATTATAATAAGTACAAACGTTAAAGAGGAAGTATTGATATAAAAAAGAGAACGAAAAAGCACCTGTCCTTCAAGTGATTTGGTTCTCCTTCTCAATCTCTTGGCAGCATTCTTCGAGTCCTTTAGGTAATCATTCAACAAAGGTACAGGTGGAAACTCACTAACTAGCTCAAATGCATAAATAAATCTGATAGCCTCAATATACTGCTTCTTTCTGATAAGGTTTTCAATAAAACCTGTTGCAAATATTGCAGGTAATAAAAGTTACAAATAAATCAGAAGAATAATAAATTGAATCGTCCAAATGAGATTCTTAAATACCTCTAAAAAAAAAAGCACACAAAAGGCAGTCCACATGGAAACACATGCACAATTGAACACACATACAGGTAAATATTTTATGAACGGTGGGAAACTATACAAAACTCGAACATTAAACTAGAGTTTCAAGAAAGCATGCTTACCAGAACCAGATATTTTATCTCCAAAACCCAGTTCACGAAATAATTCAGGAGCCTGGCTATGGCGTGCAACAATCTCCAATTGAGTCAAAAGCTCATCAGCATCAAAAGCAGAAGCCAGTCCATAAGAAGCTAAAAGCTGCAAAAATCCTATAACTTCAATAGAATGTTCAGCATCTACCTTCATTTTCGTTATCCAATCAAAGGCAAGTCTCATTGCTTCTTTCTTCACAGCAGGCTTAATTTCTGTTCGTACTTTCATCAATTGCTCTAATAAAAGAATACAGCTTCTCCTAACAATCTCCTCTTCGAACTGCTTATCACCCTTTTCCAAATGGGGAGCATAAAAACCTTGCATTGCATCTAAAACAAGCTTTGCAGGGTCTGATGAGAATTTTAAAGCAATTAATACTTCATTCCTCATTGAATCATACTCCCCACAATGCTCATTTAAGAAAATCTGCAATGCCCTCCCATCCATATTCAGAGTAAAATGAAAGATAGCATCTGTGGGATAATCCTTGGCACAGTTATGCACAGAGGGATATGAGTGGCCATCAGCTAAATGTTTCTGTTTCAATTCAAATTCTTTGCACCGTTCATTAAATTGTTTCTCCTTCAACTTCACCTCTTTACATCGTTCCATGAATTTCTTCTTTTCCTTTTCCATCTCCTCAAGACTTGCTTGAATTTGCTTCTCTTTCAATTCGAGGTCTTTAAATTTATTAGCTTTGCATCCCAATTCTTGTCTTTCTTGCTCAATTTTCTTTTCCTTCACTTCCAGTTCCAAAAGCAATCTGCTGAAATTCTCATCCTTGCGAGCAACGAGTTCGGACCGTTCTTCGATTTGTTTCTCTTTCAACTTTACTTCATAGAAAAGTTGCTCACATTGCTTCTCCTTATCTTCGATATCTTTCAATGCCCGACTAATTTCTCTCTCAGTTTTGCTAACTTCACTAGCTTTCTCGTCAATAGATTCATTCAACAACCCAACCCTCTTCTCTTTCTCTTCAAGCAAGTCCAATTTTCTCTCTATAGACTCACTCACCGCCACAAGCTCTGTCCTCGAACTCTCAATCCATTCAATTTCTCTCTCCCTTTCATCAACCTCCTTCTTCTGAAACAGCTCAAACTCCTTCTCCCTAGCCTCAATATCTCTAAACCTCTCCTCCAATCTACTCTCTCTCTGCTGGACTTCCTCCAATTTTAGTTGTAATGAATCTTGGAGTAAATGGAGCTCTTTTGCGCGTTCTTTAATGGCATTGTGAGTAGAATCGAAATGATCCTCTATATCCTTCCATTGTAGAGTAAGCAAGATAAGCGAAGAAGCGCGGTCGTGAAGTTGATCGAGTGTTCGGCGAAAGCTTTCTTTCCGTAATTCAGCGAGTTTCAACTCAGAGGAAATTTTCTCCTCCATTGAAACATCAACACGAATGCAGATTCCACAATACTTCAAAAGAAAAAAAATCCCAACAGTAGGAAGCAGTGGATATGGGGAGAAAAAGAAGGGAAATTAGAAGGGAGAGTGGGTATGGAGACCGGCGGACTGGGTAATGGCTTTAAGTAACTGTCGTCTTTTCTCACTCGACAAGGATTGTGGATTCATAGTGGCAATAGGAGTGTAATTTTATCGATTATTTGTCGCGTTTCATACGCTGAACTAAGAAAACTCTTCCCTTCAAAGTAAATAAAATAAAATGAAAATAAAAATTCATAACTTAATGATATTTATTTATGTTGAAGTTAGATTGAATTTTGAATTTTTCAAAATGTAGTTATTTATTTACATATTTTTCTTCCTTAGAACATCTAAGTAGATTGTAAGTTACACAATAATATAGTTTTATATTAAACGTTAAACTTCCACTAATATATTAAAAAATAATACCGAAAATACTCAAAATCGAAATATTTCTCAATTCAATAAAAATGTTAATCAAATCACTCGTTAATTAGTATTTATTAACATTTTTTAGAATATTTACCGACATTAACAAATAGTGAAAAATTGCTCAACTATATGAAAAGAAAAAAAAAAAAAACTTAAATTGATTTTCTTAGATCATTGAACAGAAATCAATGAACACATTCCAGGCACCAAATAAAGCATCAATACATGTATTTTCTTCAGGCTGTTTCTGTACAATGATGTTGGCTATCTCAGTTAGCAGCTAGAGACAACCGTCTTAAACAAGAGCAGGAAAATATTTACAGGATCCTGCTCATACCCAGAAACCCGACATATATATAATATTTATACACACCCACACATCCTATTACAGTGCTCTAGGCTAAAGACAACAGGAGCAAAGCTTACAGTTTGTTGTAGTTGTAAGCACCATTCGTGGAGTCATCCACGGGTTGATCGAGTGGCAAATTGAGATGAATACGATCTATCAACAGAGACATCTATCCTAGGACGCTTATTGTTACCTTGGAGTTGAAATCCATTCCTGGGATTTTGGTTGTGGAGCTGTTGTCAAATGAAGTCAGTAGTAAGATTGTTTAGGCTTTGCCTTGGTGGTGATTCAACAATCAAGACAGTGGTCTGCCGAGCCCGCGTTTTGCTTTTCCAGCTCAATAATGCGATTAATAATCTTCTGGGTATCAAATCTGGATTCAAGCTTGTAATCTGATATGCATTCTAACATGGCTCTAAGAGCACTTAATTCATTACTCAAGGCCTTATCCTGCAACTGCAAACAAACACCCCAAATTCAATTGTACATTTTAAATTCTAACTGAGAGCATCTGTGCTTGTGGACAATGATTAAGAAGCATTACACATGCCTGTGGACCTAGCCTTGCATGCTCCAAGCATGATTGCGGGATCTTTTCTGGTGGGAAATTGTTGACTAGCCCAAAAGCACAAGTAAATCTAGCTGCCGCTATATGCTGCTTTCTTCTAAGAAGAATCAGAACAATCTCTGTGAAATAATACAATAGTGTAGAAAAAACCAGTCACCTCATGCCCCCAGCAAATTGAATCTTAACAAATTAAATGGTTGATTGTTAGAGAAGAAACCAGGGATCTTAGCAGTCAAGCCAAGGATCTGACATAAATAAGGAGCACGTCTGTGATCAGCAACAACTGGAACCAGTTTTAAGATCTCCTCCCCTCCAAAATAAGACATCAGTCCATATATAGCCAAAAACAGTAGAAAGGCCCAAACTTCAATTGGCATCTTAGTATCCAATTCTAAATTTGCTTTCCAGGACAGTGCCAGCTTTATAGCTTCTCCTTTCACCATAGGACTTATAGTTGGTGAGACTTTAACCAGCTGCTCCATTAATAGAATCTTACTATTGATAACATTTGCATCAAGTCCTGCACCTCCATTTTTGCAATGGTGGAAATGCAACCCCTGCAACACACCCAAAACAAATTTTGCTGGGTCTGGTGAGGACTTAAGGGCAGCTAAAACTTCATCCGCCTTTAAATCATGGTCACCCATGTAATCATTTAGGATCAACGGAGAACTCCTTCCATCAATGATTGCATCAGACTTGTTGAAGAATGCTCTCGATTGCAGGCTCGCAAATGTTCAACTTGGTCAATTGCTACAGGTGGAGCAGAATTATTATGCACTAAACAAGAGAAATACACAACCATTGATCAGAAACAGATCACATGCAGAGGTAATTTTCAAGTATAATACCTTGTGCTACAACTAAGCCGCCAGTAAAGGCAATTATGCCTCTACCACATATCACAAAAGCATTAATATATTGAAAGTATCGTGCAAAACACTGGGGACTACCAATGCTTGGAAAATGGTTCTAGAAACTCATAATTGGGGAACTATTGAAATTTCAGAGACCTCCAAATTCAAAAGCTAAATGTTTATGGGAGGCTACAGGAATGACATGGATGGGTTACCAAATGAAACACCTCTTACATCAGAATTTAACCATAACGTTGCATTTGATTCCTCTTATCATTACTTTTGTTTTTTCAGGCACTCAAGAAATTTCCATACTCAGCACAGGTGATCTGGACTTCCCAATATAATATCTCAGTTTTTTTTATCCCAATACCTCATAACTGTATCAAATATTACAAAAAGATACAACAAGAAAAGTTAGCCCAGACAAGCACCAAAAAGTCTAGATAGTGTGCAACAGTAAGCAAAAGAAGCAGAATACAGCAACATCTGACAACCTATAAAACTTCAGTGCTGCTCTCTCGAATGACATGGTCATTGCATGCTGTAACTACCGCACGCAAAGGGGCAAATGGCAAAAAAACTGCTTAATGGCAACATTACGAATGGAAAGGCTAGCATATGAAGCACCAGAAACATTTGTTAATGCATATAAAAACTTAATAAACAACCAAAAATAACAGAATTACGAACGACAGTCATAGTGGTGAACAAGGCACACTATAAGAACTCAGGAATAATGAGTGAAAGACAACTTACCAGGTAACCTCTCTGCAATACCAAGAGCCTTTTGTAATTCGTGTACCTCACTATGTTGATAAACAGAATCAAGTAAAGTATGAATCTCATCAAGACTGAAAGAGAAGGCCAATTTAAAGGCAGCCAAAAGTTGCAAGAAACCCAACACCTCCAGAGAATCTTCAGGTACTGCCTTCATCCTTGACTTCCACTCCTGAGCTAACATCATTGCCTCTTCTCTTACTCCTGGCTTGATCTGTGGCGATATTTTCAACAAGTGCCCCAACAAAGTAGTACAGCTCCTCCTAGGTACACCCAAATCAACATCTATATCCCCCTCTTTTGTACCTGTAGGATAAAATCCCTGCATAGCGTCTCGTACCAACTTTGCTGGGTCAGGTGACTTTTGAATAGCAGTAAACACTTCAGTGTGAACCAAACCATAATCCTGTTTTGTCAAACTTTTATTCAAGACCAATAGCAAATTCCTCCCATTATCTGTGATAAAGCATTGATATCCAGCAGACAACGAGTTAATCTTACTGTCATTTTCATTTAATTGTTTCTCTTTCACTTCCATTTGCTTAGAACGTTCATCAACTGATTTTTGCATCAAGTCAATTTGTTGTTCTCTTAGCTCTAACTCCTTGGCATGTACGTCAAACTGTCTCTCTTTCATTTCAAGTTTCTCCATGCGTTCTTCTAATGCTCTTTTGAGTTCTCCCTTTCTTCTTTCTCTTTGTTAAGACTACAAATCATTCTTTGCTTTGAATCCAATTCTGCCTCTTTTGAAGCAAGCTCATTGCGGCAATCTTTCAAGGATCTTCCAACCAAATCAAGGTTCTTCTTCTTTGATTCAAGCTGCTCAGAGCATTCTCTGATTGATTTCTCGACTGATATTTCTTGTTTCTTCATAGCTTCAAGCTCCTTGCTGCTCTCTATGATGGACATTTGGACTGATTTCAGTAGTTCCTCCTCCAATGCAAGTTCTTCATTTCGTTCTCTAATGGATTCTCGAATAACATTAAATTCTCTCTCTTTCAATTCAAGATCTTTACAATATGTTTTCATTGTTTCTTTGAGAGAATTGATGTCCTCTTCTCTTGACTTAACTTGATCCGAAAGCTGTTCGGAAATCTTCACAGAAGAAACTAATTTCTCCTCTGTTGATTGAAGTTCTGATGAGTGCTCACTAATACATTTGTCAATCAACTCCAGCTCCTACTGTTTCATAGTGAGCTCCACAGAACACTTGTTGATAGAGTTTTTTATTGAATCATACTGCTTCTCTTTAGCTTCAAGTTCTTCAATGTTCTCTCCAATCAACTGTTTGATCGAATCAAGATGCTTCTGTTTCATTGATAGCTCTGTACAGCACTCGCTGATGGACACATTTATTGCATGATGCTGCTTCTGTTCAGCATCAAGTATTTCATTGTTCTCTCCAATCAACAGTTTGATTGAATCAAGATGTTTCTCTTTTGAAAAAAGGTTCTTTGAACTCTCCTCAATCAATTTCTGGACCTTAGTCAGTTCCTTCTCTTTCAAATCAAGCTCTTTCAGGCACTCCTCTATATCTTTTTGGGCTGCATCAAATTCCTTCCTTTTCAGATCAAGCTCATTCTGGCACTGATCAATTGATTTTTGTACTCCACTCAGTTTGCTCACTCGCAAATTAAATTTTATAGAATGTTCATTGGTCGATTTCAGCAGCGTTTTCAACTCCTCCTGCTTCAACTGAAGCTCACCATCACAATCAGTGATCAAGTTCTTCACCATAGCCAACTCCTTCTGTTTCAGCTCAAGTTCTTCATCACAATTTGCAGCAAAAATTCTCACCTTTTCTGCTTCCATTTTGCTCACTTCAAGCTCCCCAGTACATGCCTGCAGAGACTTCTGCACTGACTTGACTCCAATAGTCCATTTTTCACAGAAAGCTCCTTGCAACTTTCCTCAAGCTTTACTTTCACTGAACTTAATTTCATCTCTTCTGATTTGAGCTTCCTGGTACAATAATCTATCGACAATTCAAGTCTACCCAATTGCTTCTTTTTCGAACAAAACTCCCTACTACACTCTTTATGCTCGCGTTGCACCAACTCCAGTTCCGTCCTTCTTATACTAAGCATCCCATTACAACCCTCAACCTCTTTCCGAGCTAAATTCAATTGCTTTTCCTTTGAATTGAGCTCCAAAGTGCACTTCTCAATCCGCTGTTTAACCAAACCCAAACGGTTTTCATTCATTTGAAGCTCATCAGACCTTTCTTTGACCTCCTTTAACTTAATTTCAACCTCTTGATCCCGTCGTTCAAGCGTTTGGGTGGTTTCTGCTATCTTTTTGGCTTGCAAGTCGAGTCCTTGAACTTGCTTCAACAAAGAATCCTTGGCCAAGTCAAACTGATTCTCTAAATCTTTCCATTCGATAGTTAATAAGAGAATGGAATGCGCTTGTGCTTGTGCCTCATCAAACGACTTGCGTATGCGCTCTTGCTGCATCTCAGCTTGTTTTATACGGTCAGTTATCTTCTCCATTACAGCAAAAACCTATACAATATAAAAGAAACGACCTTGAAATAAAACCTGAAAAGCTCAATACACTTACAATGCAAGCATAACTTCAAATCGTGTATTAGAGTAAAACAGAGTTAAAAACCGTAGGTAATGAGGATCAAGAGTTCAATACTTAATAATACCCTCATCTCCAAGAAACCTAGATTTAAAAACGACCAAAAAAGAGGTGCAACCGACCCAAATATGCACAATGACAACTTGAAAAACAAAGAAGACAAGAAAAGCATTAACCTTTACCAGAAAAGTGAGAAACTTTGAGCAAAACTAAAAAATCCTAAGAAGAGAGTGAGAATGAGGGGAAAAACAACAGAAAAGCGTACAAGAGTTAAGAGGGTAGTTTTAAGTGAAGGTCTGGTTTTGGGTGATCCTCATCTGCCTTTGACTATGGCGAAGAAGAGAAAAAGAAGGTGGAGTATAAAATGGCATTGCAAATTAAGGGTAAAGGGGAATTGGGGGGTGGGCGAGGCACGGCTTCCGTGCTGCATGCTGAGAACAATCAGGGAACCGGAGAAATGGAACCAAACGCCGCATGGGTACGGAGAGTAACTGGTTCTGATTTGACACCTCAAAATTTCGAAGGACCCCAAAGGATTCGGATATTACAAATGCTTTACCGCAAAATTTGTATATTTACCCATCTTTGATACACAATTTATCTTTTGGGATAAAAATAGAAGTTAAAAAAAAAAATCAAAAGACAGAAAATAAAAATTTAAAGGCTTAATTATATAAAAAAAGTTTTATATTTTATTACAATTATATCAAATTTTATTTTTCTAACAAATTTAATTTTAGTATTATTAAATAATACTGTGATTGTTTAATCAAATTCAATATAATAATATATCAAAATAATTAGATAATTTATGTGAACTAGAAACTAAATATAATTCAATAATATCTATTTATTACAAAAATAAAAAATTTATATAATTAAACTCAAATTTTCAAAAAATTTGATATAATTACAACTAAGTATGAAGTTTGTAAATTTTTTTTTAATATAATTAAGCCAAGTTTAAAAGTGCACAACAGCTGTTCATAAATTTTTACCGGTATTGATTAAGGATTGTATATTTTCACACGCAAAAGTTAAGCCTGTTTTTGTATCGAGTTTTTCGAAAAAAAACATATATTTTTCATATTTTTAAGATTTAAAAATTATTTTTAAATAGAAGTAAATAAATATACTTTTTTAAAATAAAATTAGAAAAACTGTTTGTAAAAAATTAAAAAAAGCCAATTAATTAAATAAAAAAAATTAAAAAATATTTTTAGTAAACTACAATCTCAGACTTTCCCAAATCTATTTAGGGTTGAGGGTTTTTTAATTTGAGTTCTTATTTTTATCTATAGTGTCAAATCTACATATATTTTTTTATTAAAAAAAGTCTAGATATTTTTTATATTTTTTAATTATATTCTCATATTTTTATTTTGTAACTGAATTCCCATATTTTTATTTAATCTTTTCTATACGGACACTTCAAAAAAAAGTAGTGTAAGTGTACTAAAACATTTTAATGCGTTTTCATGGAGATGGGGCAACTTTTTCCTTTTAGAGATGTATTAGTGGAGGTCGAAATTTAGAGCTTTTCCCAAAATTACATTCATTTGTCTTCTTTACTCTCCGGCTTGGTCCTGTTTGGTATATTGTTCGGGAAAAATATTTTTTTTAAAAAAAATTTTGTAATTTTTATTTTTTTTAGTTTTGAATATTGTTTTTAATAGAAACAGATAAATAAATCATTTTTTCAAAAATAAATTTGAAAAAACAGTTTATAAAAAATAAAAAAAAATTAATAAATTAAATAAAAAAATTCAAAACATACTTTCAGAAGCATCAACGGAAATCACAAACACTCCCTTACTATTACTTATTACCGAGCCATAGAACCAGTTACATATTTGAAGCATTAACAGAAATCCAAAAAAATTTAAAAATATTATAAGAAATGCTTATAACGCTTACTGATTCATATTATCAACTTATTTAATAAGTTAAATTTGATAATGTAAACTAATTATAAAGCGTCTAAAAAAATATTGAAAGAAAGTATTGCTAATTTCTCAAATATTAATATTATAGCCACTAGCTATTATTAAATAATATTTGATCTTCTTTTCTTATTGTCGAATAATTTGTTTTCTTGGAATGATTGAAACGCACATAATTAGCTAGTAAATAAGTATTTCTTGGAGGTTATTCATCCAATTTATTAAAGCTGCATTTGTAATGATGCCCTTTAATATTGTTCTTACTCCCCATTGACGAGGCACCCCTACCAAACTTCACATGGATTACTATGACGATTAAATTCTAGATAAAAAGACCCGAGATAATACCTTTTAAAACATATTCCCACAATTCTCACTTTATTTATTTTTCTCAAATTCAATATTTTTTCCATTTATTTGAGACCCATGTGGATTATTTTTGTGTTTAGAATTGGTATATTAGGGTTATATGAAACTCAAATTCAATATTTTTTCCATTTATTTGAGACCTATGTGGATTATTTTTGTGTTTAGAATTGGTATATTAGGGTTATATGAAAGTTATGTGAACTTATATTGTGAAGTATTGGATTGTTTGAGAATAATAGAATTGAACCATATATGATTGTGAATGATGATTTTGTAGCTTGAAAACTAAAGAAATAAGACTTATTTGGATGTATAAGGCTGCCTAGTGAAGGAGAATTAAAAGGAATATGTTTAGAATTGGTTAATGGTTGATAAGTGACTTGAAAATGACGAATGTTAAAGAAAATAACATGGAATAAATATGGTTGATTTGTTTGTGATGAATGGAGTAAATGATTATTGATTATAATGAACATAAATAAGATAAACAAATGGAGAAATAAAGATATAAAAAGAGCTAAAAAAGTACTAAGAACATTAAACATAATTCATGCATAACCATTGGTTAAATGTGACATTGAATGAAATCTTGTTTATTATGTTAAGGTCAAACAAGTGGGCAAATGAACACTCATCAAGAGGTGAATAAAGAGAGAAAAAAAAAAGTCACCCAACAAGTGAAGAAAAGAAAGGAAAAAGAGAATAATTGAAGTTGATTAGGTATATGTTTTTTTAATAAAAATCTTATATGCTATAATAACTATGAAATATTGTGTAATGTTAAAATAGGGGTATGTGACACTAAAATAAAGAGTAAAATATTGATATAAATATATGTTATATAGCAAGGAGTATGTTATGGATTTTATATGTATATATGTTTTAAAAATATTTAAAAGGAAAAAAATATAAGAAAATATTAAAATTAAAGAAAAAAAATATATAAGTATTTTAACATGATGGAAAAATTTAAGACAATTAAGTAGGTGACGCTCGCTTACCTTGCTAATCTAGAGTGAGGTAAGAGGATATTAGACACCTATTTGCAGTCTCCACTAACCACGTTTCTCTCTTTTTTTCGATTCTTTATTTCCTTTTCCAAAATTTTCAATCCCTCTTATGATTTTCGGTTCATTCTCATCAATTATATAGATTTTATTATTTTCAAATTTTTTCAAACCCGCATTTTAAATTATTTCCTGAATCAAGGAGTATGTATTCTTTGTTGCTTCTTCCTCCTCCTTTCGATTGAACTTGAATAAGTTTCTAGCAATGGAAAGATGATAATGATCCAACGATGATGCAAACTCAATGATTGATTGTTTTGGTAGTTGTTTTGTTTTATGTTAATGATAGTCGAATTTTGGCATCTAAGCACTTAATTAGAAGATTGGATTTTTAATTGTTGGAACTCAAATTTCATTGTTTTTAATTGTTATATTTAAAGAATTAATTATAATATTTAAATAAATTTAAATACATAATATTTGAAAAAATTGTTGGAAAAAATGTGATTATGAGCCATTTTGAGAGGATTATTCGGGCGGGTCCCACAATTCGGTTTTGGGAAAAAGACCCGGATATATGTTCCTTGACATGAGGATTATGAATTAATGTATTCATATGCTCAAAATGGAAAATGTGTGAATAGAAATTGAAGCTCAAAGTAAGCTCCATGATAAGGAGATTTAAAGGTGAAAAGTGAGTGGGAATTTGTCCCACATCACT
>CATIWF010094570.1:0-38043 GCA_949630135.1 Balakata baccata | reverse complement strand
ATTTCTGATGTTTCAAAGATTAATTTCACCATTATTTGAGAGTTACAAAGGCATTATTGACAGCCTTTAAAGGAAATTAATCACAATTAATCCATTGTCTCCTCCATCTAGTATAAATAGGTGGTTTATGCTAAGTTGTTTATGTTGTTCAAGAAATTATACTTTGATTGTTTCTCTCTTTCTTCTCCTTCTTCTTCTCAAGTGATAGAGGTTGTGGCAAAGCAAAGTTTGCTGTAAGTAGGTGTTGTGTGTTCAACAACTACTTGAATATGTTGTATCCTGGGAGACAAACGTCGGTTATCCTAAACACTCGTGTAGGAGGCGAATTTGTCTTAAGGAAACTGTGTACTACACAGGTCTCAGATTGTTTTCCATTTTCTACTATTGATTTTGAATATTGAATTAACATTTCTCTTATTTCTTGTATTTAATTTCTAACAAGGTAAAGCTACAGTTGAGTTGCAACCCATTTCTACCGTCATGTCTTCTTTCCTCAACATCATCAAAAATGAGGTAATTGTATTCAATTAATTCGTTTTGTTAGGATTTTAACTCCTAAGCGAATTGGAATTTTCGTTCTTGAATTGCGATATATACTCTTGTAGATTCCCTCTAATGATTTCCGCTTGTTTTTAGCTGATTTTTGTGTCTTTCTTTACGTGGTCGTTCAAATTAATTTCCCATTTGGCAACCCCAGTTTGATTAGAGCTAGCTACTTCAATTCCACCTTTCATGGCTGGCTTTTTTTTGATATTTAATTATATTTAGCGTCTTTAGCTGTGGCGATTTTTGTGTAGGATATATCAAGAATTTTCAAGTTTTTGACCCGCATAGGGTAGGCAGGATAAAAGATGCCCGGGCTCTCACCTACAGGCAAGATATCAAGGCAAAGGATTTAGAAGCCTACAGATTGCGGATACTTCCTACACACCAGGTTAGTTTAAGATCTTGTTATGTCATATAAGAAGTGTATACAAATTTTGTCTGTTGGATTTTAAACAATTTGCCATTGGATCACTTCATTGTAATCTTTTCATTTCTCTTTATGCAGTATGGTTATGTCGTGATTAGTACTCAGGATGGTGTACTGGACCATGAAGAGGCAAGTAGTCGGAATGTTGGTGGCCAGGTTCTTGGTTACTTTCATTAGATGTCTACCCTGCTCTTTAGCGCTATCAGGGAGTTGATGGGCAAAAATCATGCAATTTCTTTCAGTGGTGAACAAATTATTGTGTTGCCATTTGATAATTTTCACCTTTACAGATTATAGACACAACGGGCTAGTTCAAAGTTTGCATATTCAGCCCTTTTTTTTTTCTTTAATATCAGAGTATGAAACTCCATATAAAAGAACAAGTTAAATGAGTTTGAAATTCCAGCAGAAAAGATCAATAAAGTCGCCTGCAGATTGTGATCCCATCACCTATTGAAGCATGTGAAATTTGGACACGAGAATCAGCTGCAAGCAATTTGTTAAGTTCAATGGTCAGCTGTCTACCCATTCTCATCGCCTCAGGAGTCAAGTCTTCAGGCATAGCAACTGTGCCTCCCCAGAGAGTATTATCATACACAACTATTCCACCCACTTTCAACAATTTCATCAGCCTCTCATGGTAGTTCCAATAATTGACTTTGTCAGCATCAACAAAAGCAAAGTCATAACTGCCTTCATTCTCTTGCTGAGGCATATTTTGAAAATGCAAAAAAGAAATCAATTAGAGATTCAAATAAACCAAATTGAAGATCAGATGAAACTATTTCAAGGTATAGAGATGGGTGATAAAAATCTAGGTACATGTTATCCTTACATCTTTCAGCAGCTTATCAAGAATCGGCAAAGCCTCAGATTCTATGAATTCAATTTTGTCTTCAACACCAGCTTTTCTTATAATTGGCAATCCTATCTCATAATTCTCACGATTGAGATCAATTGCTGTTATCTGCAGTAATGCACTTCGGTTCAGTTTGTAGTTATTAGTGGAGAAGTAGATAATAAAACTAAAGCAATATTGATGTATGAAATCACATAGAGAGTTTGGAATTGATGTTGAGTGCTCTAAAAGCGTGTTTTGAATTTTTTTATTTAATTGACTGATTTTTTTTAATTTTTTATAAACTGCGTTTTTCAAATTTGTTTTTGAAAAATATTTATTTACTTGTTTCTATTAAAAGTAATTTTCAAAATTTTAAAAAATATAAAATATAAAATTTTTTTTTCCAAAAAGACAGTTATTCTGAAATTCAATTCCAAATGAATCCGTAGCATGTATGGCACAGTACGGGTTGGTAGGGATTGCTTCTGATAATGGATATCATACATGGCCGTCCTCGGGAACTGAAAGAGCGGTGAGGAGAAGGGAGTATCCAGTGAAAACTCCCACTTCTATTGTCTTTTTTGCATTTATCAACTGCAAGAGCATGGCTATTAACTGACCAGCATCTGGAGCAGTGGCCATCCCAGACCTAGACAATCACAAATTCATTGAAATAAAACGTTACAACATATGCTCACCAATGTAACAGGCATAACAATTTTGTACTAACAAGTATAGCCATTCTTTGACAAAGGCCAAGAATGGATTAGTTCATTTGCTTATGCATTCAGCAGCAATTCTCAAAAACACCCATGTGAAATTGATTTCATTTTGTTTCTGCAGCATTTCAACTGCACATTCTAAAATTGACCAAAGAATGTCCATTTGTTTCAAAATTAGAGATTCATGTCTACTTCAGCATCTGCTGCTTCATCAACTGAATTTTAATATTAGTAGATGTTATAGAGTTAAATCAAAGCATGAGAGCGTTGGTCAGCTAAAAGGAAAATTACTAATGGCGACTATGGTAGAAAGAAAAAGGACAACCTTGGGTGGCTAGCAGTAGCATTCCTTAGCTCCCTGAGTGGCCCTGGTTCACGTGGGTACACACTAGTCTCCAGTATATACTGTTAACAGATCGAGCCATGACATAATGAAATGAACAACAACAGTATAAAGATGAATAGGTACCAGACCATACCTTATTCAACTCTTGACTTTGTAATAATCCTTTTGAATCCATGATTCTCAAACTTCTTCTTACTGTTGTCTGTTTTCAATGAAGAGAGATGAAACCCAAAACGCACAAGACTCCCATTAAAGGGAAAAAACAATGGAGATGATAAAAGAATATCATTTTCATCTTTTGGACAAATCACCAAACAATTAGAACTCATCTATCCTCGAGAAGTAAAGCTCTGAACCTATCAAATTATTTATTGAGCACCGAATTGAACTCAAATTTAATCAAAATTTGATCATATATTATTGTGATCATCAACCAGAATATTAATAGTTCCAAATACTTGCGCTGATTGATGAAAACCCATGAAAGAAGAAGTAAATCTCCAACAACATAAACAATCTCAAAGAACAATCTCTCACAATAAGTTCCATGAACTCAATCCAACCAATAATTTGTAGAGCCATATTAAAAAAAAAAAGGGTAATTGAAGATATAATTACAGATTTAATTCACCATTATAACCATCTAAACAGTGAAAAAGCAATATTATGTCCAAAGGAGGGAGGTACCGGGGTCCCAGGCAGCGTATGACCGGAGAGGCTCCAATCCGTTGAATTGGAACGGTAACCTCGGTTTTGAAGAGGAATGGTGAAAGCAGGGTGATGATTCTATTCGATTCGATTTAGATTAATATAAAGACGAGACGAGGTAGGTGACATTCGATCCGGTATCATGCTGGCATGAACTCTGGGCCTGGTCGACATAGTCTTGTTAATTGGTTCATAAATAAATATTTGAGTAACGTACATCGATTATTCTATCTATTATAAAATAGACTTATTTATTTTCCTATTGTGTTTGAGCTTTTATACTCCACCAATATATCCAATAATATTTGTACGCATTTTTATAAAATAGACTAATTAAAGCGAATTTCACATCATTTATTTAGAGCTTTTATTATATTTTTTTTCTTATTCTTGATAGTTGGTATTTGGAAAAAAAATAAAATTTACCTTTTTTTTCATTATTTATTCAAAATTTGGAAATTTTTATTTAGATTTCATTATTTGATATAAACATTTTATTTTTTTTCTTTTGTAAGTTATTGATTATGTTATTTTTTAAATATTGTTTTGGAAATTCTTATTCATATTATTAAGAATGTACTTTATGCATAGAGTAATTACATTTACTAAAAATTTATAAATCAATATTTTAGTTTATGTATTTTTCATGATTTCTAATTAGATCAATATTTTTTTAATATTAAAATAATTTATTATTATGATTAGGTATGAATTTTGCTTATATTGGAATGTAAAGATAAAAATTTAAATTACTGATGAAAAAAAAAAGAATAGATAAAAAAAAAATAAGGAAAATATTGCAATTAATGTGAAAAATTTAATCTTTCCTAAAATGAAATCCTAATTTTAAGGAAACAACATCAAATAAGAATATATTAAGTGTAAATTGAAAATTTTGAATTATTTAAATCACTTTTTTTTTTTGTAGTTTTTGAATTGTGATGTAAAATGATATTACATATATAAAAACTAAATATTTTTGGGTTCAATTCATTATTAATTACATTTCACTTTATAAAAATAGAAGAAAAAAGGATTAAAATTGATGGAATGATAAAAGTGAGATAGGATTGTAACTATCTTTTTTCTATTAATTAGAAATTTTGAGTTAGAATTTTGTCATAAAATGAACTATTAATTTAAAAAAGAAAGTCATACCTTATACATATCATTTACATATACTAATGAATTCCTTACATATATACAGTAAATATACTTTACATACATTTTTATTTTTTTAAAACATATACATCATATAAAACTTACTCATACTAAATATATTTTTTATATACTTTTAGTTGTATATTTAATAATTTTGAATTAAATATAGGAATAATTTTGAATAAAATAGATTATAAATATATAGTATAAATACAATTGAATATACTTGTCATTGTATAGCTTTTAAAATAATAGCTTTAGTTTATATATTATTCATAATTTATAATTAAATCAATATTTTTTTAATATTAAAATAATTTATTATTATGATTAAGTGTGAATTTTGCTTTGATTGGAATATAAAGATAAAAAATTCAATTACTAATGAAAAAAAAAAGAATAGAGAAAAAAGAAAAAAATAAGGAAAATATTGTAATTAATATGAAAATTCAATCTTTCCCTGAATGAAATCCTAAGTTTAAGGAAACAATATCAAATAAGGATATGTTAAGCGTAAATTAAAAATTTTGAATTATTTAAATCAATTTTTTTTAAGATTTTGAATTGTGATATAAAATGATATTACATATATAAAAAATAATATATGTATCCATTTTCCTAAATATTTTTAGTTCAATTCATTATTAATTAGATTTCACTTTATAAAAATAGAAGAATAAATCAGTATTAAAATTGATGGAATGATAAAAGTGAGACAGGATTGTACCTATCTGTTTTCTATTAATTAGAAATTTTGAGTTAGAATTTTGTTATAAAATGAACCATTAATTTAAAAAAGAAAATCATTTATCTTTTATTAGACTTTCACAATACGAATCTAAATTAATCTACAATTTAGAGAAAAAGAAAGAGAAAATTAATATTTATTCTCTATAGTTTAATATAATATATTAGTACTTTATGATATTTGAAAAATATACGATTTGTCACTTATAGTTTGATATAATACATTAATATTCTATTGAGTTTTGAAAAAGAATATAATACATTTGTAATAAAGAATAATTTCTTTTGCTCAAAGGGATATTAGTTTAATAAATCAAATTTACAAAAAAATATTAGTGCAATATGTCAAAATTTTAGGGGGTAAATAATATATTTTTCAAATATTATGGGATATTACTATGTTATGTCAAATTATAGGAAGACAAATTGTATGTTTTTCAATTCTCAAAAGTTACTAGTATATTATGTTAAACAAGGCAAATACTAATTATTCCAAAAAAAAATTGACTGTTATTTCCACAGATAGGATCGGTCAATAAATTATTTTTAATTAAAAATATTGATATTTTCAAATGATAATTTATAAAATTATTTTAATATTATAAAATTAAAATTTATAATTCCTAAACTAAAATGCAGGTCAATTGCACCCGTAGTTACTAAATTTTGTGTTAAATTCATTTAAATGACCAAATTTTTTTTTGTGATATAAAAATAAATGAATTTAATTTTTATTACACAAAAGTCACTTTTAATTAGTTGGTTGTCTGGATGCTTACATAGCAGTGATGTGGCTCAGCATCTTGACCATTGCAAGTCGCATTATATAATCATTTTCTTAGGTGTCTATGTGGTATTAAATTATACATTCAATTTCAATATTCATTCGAAGAAAAAAATAAATGACGAATCATTTTGTTTGTGAAATAGAAAAATCTTTTCCGTCTTTTGCAAGCCAAGCATATTATAGAATTCAACACTCAAAATATTTGATTCAGAAAAATAAAAATAATTACATATATTTGACTAAAACTCAAAGAAGTTTTTATTTTAATTTAACATATTTCAATTCTGATTTTCTTATGAAGAATATTAAAAAAATATATATATATGTACTTATCACATTGAGTTTTCTTTAAGAATTTTTTTTTTTAGTCATACAGATTAATTAGTTGGATATCGCGTATGCATATATGAAGTAGAACTCATGATCACCAAGGTACTGACATTGAAGGGGCGCAGTTGCTCAAATATCTATTTGAATTAATTATTAATGCAAGAAAACTTGCCAAAATTAATTATTTTTTTGGTGATTAACCAAGGTTTTTAAAAATTAACGCTACGTCTATATATTATTAAAAAAAATTAATGCTACGCTAATCCAGGGCACGTGCTGTACAGGTTGACTTCAATACAATTCCAATTAAGCAACATATATATAATCAATATTTTCATTACAGAATGATTTTAATTATACTTGCTTACACGTAATAAATTTTTATCATTTATGTAAATCAAGTCAATAAGAAAAATGCCATATGAGCAAAATAATTTATACAATATTCTTTTATATACTGTTTTAAAACAGTTCCCTTATATATATATAATTATCAAAAGTATTTTCTGAAGAAATTTTAAAGTAGAAAAACGATCAATAAGCACGTCTGCAAAGGGTGATGCCATCACCTAAAGGAACAAGGCAAATTTGAAGACGAGGATCAGCTGAAATGATTTCATTAAATTCCAAAACAAATTTCCTGGCTTCTCTTTTGATTTCTGGCACAGCTTCTTCAGGCTTAGCAACTGTTCCTCCCCACAGTGTATTGTCATAAGCAATTAGGCCTCCAACTTTAACCAACTTTATTAGCCTTTGATGATAATTCTTGTAGTTTCCCTTGTCAGCATCCACAAATGCAAAGTCAAAACTCCCTTCGTTTTCTTTCTGCAACAATCATTATTCAATCAATTAATTAAAACCCTTTGATTGTTAATTAATTATACAAATTTAACAATAAAAAAACAAGTACATATTCATATGGTTACTTACATTTTCCAAGAGTTGATCAAGAATTGGTAAAGCAGGAGACTCGATGAAGTTGATTTTGTGTTCAACACCGGCCTTTTTAATTATCGGCAACCCGATCTCATACATTTCCCTGTCGATATCTATGGCTGTAATCTGCCATATGCAATCAAAATTAATTAATCTTCTACATATGAATAATCAATAGATAGACACAGGAGAAGTTCTAGGGACCAGACCCTGGCGTCTTCGGGGATACTGAGAGCAGTCAGAAGGAGAGAGTAACCAGTAAAAACTCCAATTTCAATGGTCTTCTGGGCGTTGATCATCTTCAAAAGCAACGCCATTAACTGGCCAGCATCAGGTGCCGTAGCATAGAAGAAACTGTACAGATTAATTAATTAATTGCAAATTCTCATTATTCTCACTGCCACTGGTAATTTCAGATGGAGTATATATAAATATATATATATATATAAGAAGAAGAAGAAGAAAATAAATTAGTTACTTGGGAAGGGAAGCAGTAGCATCCCTGAGCTCCTTGAGAGGTGCAGGTTCTCGTGGAAAGACGGTCGACTCCAGTATATACTGCCATTTAAAAAAACAAAAATCCAATGCTCTTAACCAAAGAAAAAAGAGAGAGCATAAGCAAAACAAGATTATATATGTACGTCGTATAATTGCCCATTCTGCAACAACACAGCATGAGGCTTGTTTAAGTTTTGTCCTGTGCTTCCCATTTTCATTCTGTCACAAAAACATTAATTAATTACAGAATTACGATAACATATATACAAAAAGAAAAGAAAAAGGAGAATAATGTTAACTGCAAAAGAATTGATTGAAAGCTCTGAAATTTCCACATATCTTTTTGCTAAGGAAGTCCTATTTATAATTTGGATTTGTTGTTGGGTCACAGTCACAGTCAATCCATTTTTGTTTGCCTGTTTTACGCCTATCGGTCAGCCATTCATATTTTTAATTTTCTTATATATATATATATGCAATTAACCCTCTCCTTATTAATTAATTATTTTCTGTTGGGTAATTATACTTTAATTAATACTATTATATTAATTGCTGCTATATATATCTTGGATCTCGAGACGATGCACATTTAACCAGGTAATTGAGGAGGTTGGATCATGCTTGCATAATTTTTTCCCCTTCATAGATCATCTCTCTGCAACGTGGTCAAATCAGATCCTACTCAGTCCAATTAATTAATTTATATTATGAAGCAATGTGAAAGTCAACTTACTTACATGTTTATAATTAAGGTGGGATGAATCAGGAGAGGTTTATTAATTTATATTTGGTTAAACTAATAACCCGACTATGTTGACAAGTAAATTTCAAATTTGAGGGCATGCTAAATGCTCCTTGACGTTGGAGCTTTAATTTAAATTTATATATATCAAATTCACTTCCTACTCTAAATTTTAAAAAAGATAAATTATTAAGACACTTCAAAGATTTGATTAAATACACTATTTAATCATTTTATTTTTGAAAATATATTAAGAAGTTTCTCATGTATGGTTTAATATACTATCTAACTTTTCCATTTATTTTTTCTGTTAAAAACAAATAAAATGTCAAATTTGTCATTCTCTTTTTATCTTAAAAAATATAAAAAAATACAATATTTTTTTATTGTAATCAACTTTATACTAAAATGTCAAATTTATTCTTTTTTTAAATACATTTTTTAAGTTAACTAAATGCTAAATTTATAAAAAGGGCATATTTAGTATTTTTTTAGTTGATTAACATAATATTCTAGTTGATTAATAGAATATTCCATTCAAAATTAACAGATAATATTTTTAGTATATTAAACCAAATCTGATGAACTTTATAATATATTTCTGAAAATGAAGAAACTAACTAGTATATTCAACCAAATCTCAATGATGTCTTAGTAATTTAATTACCATTTTTAAATTTTAGAGCAGAGTATATATATATATTATTGAAGAACATTTAAAATAAAATAACAAATAGACTCCTTATTTAAGCTATGTTTTTTTTGTTTTATAGTCATTTCATAAAAATAAGTCTCAAAGACTTTCTATTTTTAAAATTTAAATCAGTAGATAGTGAGATTGACTCTCTACATTTAGAAAATCAAACTTTACTCTTTATTCTAATTGTAATTAATGTATCCTTATTTTTATGCATATTTTTTCTTTTTATTAATGTGTTACCTTTCTATTTCCTTATAATAAAAGTAATTTATTTTTGTTCTTTTGATAAATATTAATTTATAAAAGATAAAGTAAAATGAAAAAAAAATATATAAAAAGTTTATTGGAGTTGTAAAATTTTTACTCTTTATATTTAAAAATACCTTACGATACCCTTTATTTTACAAAAAATACTCTTCAAAATAAAGAGCATTATTAGGAATGCTCTTAGATATAAAAGAAATTTTTTTGTTATAATGCACCAGATGTATCGATACACTTGAATTTTTATCCATAATAGTAGATTTATTAATATGTTCAATAGTTTACATGTCACTTAATCTAATTGTAATTAATTTTAAAATTAAATAATATAATGATTATAAATGTTATGGTGTATTAGTACACCAGGTACACTGGAGGGAGAATAACTCTAAAATAAAAGATAAAAAAATAGTGAAAATAAAATAATGAATTTTTTTTTATTAATTTTAGGAATAATTTGTTTAGACTCGAAGAGCTATAATAAATAAAAATTGTTCATCGAGATTGAAAGAAGGTCTAGAGATCAAGAAAAACAATTACAACTAATTTATTTATTTCGCATAATATAAAAACATTAAAAAAAATAAAAGGGAGGGAGGAGGATTTTGATCCTTTCTTTGCCCCTAGATATAAACAATTTTTTGTCAGAGTCTTAATCTTGAATTCAATTCAACCATTTACTCCAGTTTTTTTTGTCAGAATTTAGACTAATTCATCCATATAAACAATTTTTTTTTTTTTTTTGTTAAACTACATTGACACGAAATAGGAAACAAAGCCACATCACGTATTGCAGCTGATATATATATATATATCGGTCTGGAATTCATCAGTTTTGAAGATATTGATTTGAATAATTCCATAGCTGCAGTCTAATCTATATTCAAGATGAACAGATTTATTAAGAAAATAAAATGTATTCTTTCAAATATTAAAAGTATTATTATATACCAAAATTTCAATTCAAAAATTATGGTTAAAGAAAAAAGACTCCAATCATTCCATTTTATCTTTTAGAAGTGTTTTAATTATAAATTTTAAATATTCAAGTAGTTGAAATTTTAACCAAGTACAAATTTAAAAATTGAAATATTGATTAGAATAGTTCTAGTAGTAGTTGTAGACTAATTTATATTCTATTAGTAACGAGAATTCGGAATATTACATATTGATCAATTAAAGAAAGATTCAACAACTAAAAGAAAAATATCATTTCTTTCTTCAAGCAAAATGAATAGAAATAGAATCAGACTGATTCCCAAAATTACCAAACAAATTTATTAAGAAAATAAAATGTTTTCTTTCAAATTTTAAAAGTATTATATACCAAAATTTCAATTCGAACTATGGTTAAAGGATTAGAAGTGTTTTAAATTTTAAATATTCAAGTTGAGTCATTGACATTTTAACCAGTACAAATTTAAAAATTGAGATATTGATTTGAATAGTTCTAGTAGTATTGCATACTAATCTATATTCATGTTAACAGATTTATGAAGGAAATAAAATATTTTCTTTCAAATCTTAAAAATATTATATACCAAAATTTCAATTTCAAAACTATGATTAAAGGAGAAGAGATCACAATCATCTCTTAGAAGTGTTTTAAATTTTAAATATTCAAGTTGAGTCTGCAAATTTAAAAATTGAGATATTGAAATTAAACGTTCCCCATGTTCTGAATACCGCTTTATTTGGATTGACTTTGTTAATTTTTCTAAATTCGATCATTAGACAACTAATTCAATGAATGTTATTTAAATTAAATTAATAACATGGTATTCTTATATAATAATAAGGTTAAATATGCAAATTAGCTCCTAAATTATACCTTATGGAATAAGTCACCTCATCAACTTTGATTCAGTGCAAATAAGTCCTCAAACTTTAAACTCGATACAATTAGGCCATTTACATGTTAAGGCCCTTAAACCAAAATTTTAAGTCAACTCAGTTTAGTAAAAAGTGACTCGCTTTATATGATATAGTTCATGAGCTAATTAATTTGCACTGAGTTTAAAGTTTGAGAATTTATTTGTACCAAATTAAGTTTGAGAGCTTCATAGGGTATAATTCATGAGCTAATTTGCACCTTTGGCCTAATAATAATGAAAAAGAAAAGTTGCAATACTGCCAAATCCAACGAATCACCATGTGAAACATATTAGTTTATAATAAACAACAGACAACTTTCTTAATTTCCATTCTCAAATACAATAACCTTGTCTTTGTAATGGTGCAAGTAGAAATACATTACGAAATCTACATTCAACATGGGATAAAAAGCTTCATCATATACCCATAAATAGTCACTCAACCATCATGGGAAAAGAAAGTATGTAATGGAAAATCTATTATTCCTGGAACCAGTGAATTCATTCTTCTGTCAGACGAGCCAATCTATACGGGGATGGACTATGCAAAAGAATAACGAACCAAAACAATTCAGTATAAAATTACTTATCACCTTAAGTTGCTGATTTTATTGGCGATTCTGTCGGAGAGACAGCAAGTGTGCAGTTAAAGTATCATAATCAGGAAGCTTTGGGTGCACATGACTGGCTTTATTTAGAGAATTCTCCCTGGATGGAGCATTAGCATGTGAATTTGACATCGTTGTACTTTCTGCACCACCTGATGCTGATTTCCTTGGAGGAGGATTGGAGAGCTGCCCTCTTGCCGATGCTTTCAGATTTTCCTCATGTGTGGAACTCTTGGATTCTAATAGTGGTTTAGAGGATTCTGCTGATCTATGCTGCTCAAAACTTTTGGACTGAGATGAAGGATTCTGCTGAATATTGCTAGTGTAGGAACTCCTTGAGGATGATCTCTGGTGCACTGTCTTCTTGGATTGTGAAATTGGCATAGGCTTGTCTTGTTCTGGTGACAAATACTGCTCAGATTTTCCCCAAAAATAGCTACTAGTCTGAGAAGGGGCCATCCCTTGAGTTTCAGTAGCATAGGAACTAACAGAGGATGATTTGGCCATCCCTTGAGTTTCAGTAGCATAAGAACTAACAGAGGATGATTTTTTCTCTGCAATATAATCTGTGGTCATTGAAGACTCAGATGTCGCCTTGGACTTCATGTATGAATTTCTCCCAGAATTTGAAGGGAAGGCTTTTGTCCGTCGAGAGAATGCAGTATCTGTATGAGTTTTGCTGGTCACAGCCTGTTTAGGAAGATCCTCCTCAAAATCACTATTGTCCGAGTCAAAATAGCTGCTTAAGCCTGATTTTTTATTCATCTCAGTTTTGGTTTTTTGGATGTATGGCTCCTGACTACTGTAAAATGCATGTTGTGGGCGTTCCTCATCAGACTCATCTCTAGCATCTGAATATGGAACATGGTTTCCCGAGCTTGATTTTTTATTTAGCTTTTGGTGCGCCGTCTGATTGTGAGCTCCAGAATCAGTATCAACCTTAAGGGAAGAAGGGGATGGGTCAATCCTGGTAGAACTATCATCCGCTGGTTTGGGCACTGAATGTTTTTCTAATGGTTTCCTATGATATGGTGGATGCTTATAACCCTTATTTCGAAGGCCACCTGTCAAATTTCCAAAATTCAACTCTGCACCACTTTCCAGACTTGATTCTTTAACAGTTTCGGTGTCTTCTGAGGTATATTGAGACTGGATTCCTTGAGCATCATCTTTGACTGAAGAAAAGCTCGCAGCATGTGTATTCTCCTTCTCATTGGATTTTGATAGGGATTTTGAAAG
Source organism: Balakata baccata (assembly GCA_949630135.1). Classification (NCBI taxonomy): domain Eukaryota; kingdom Viridiplantae; phylum Streptophyta; class Magnoliopsida; order Malpighiales; family Euphorbiaceae; genus Balakata; species Balakata baccata. The sequence continues at coordinate 24,567 of CATIWF010094570.1, read as the reverse complement.
TCTGTGAGAAGTCTGATTGTTATGAAAGGAACTACAATCAAGTTTCACATCAGTTTCATCACCAACTTCAATTCCCTGGTTTCTAGGAGAATGTACTTCTACTCCTGAGTCCACTGAAGATGGCATTTTTTTGTTGGATCCCACACTCTCCTTTTCTGCAAGAGAAGAAATGATGAAGTGAGAACTCTTAGGTTTCCCATGGTTGCTGGAGTAAGCAATATCTTTACGAGGAAAAAATGTGCCAGTCTGCATTCTCCCAACAAGCTCAGACTTATTCGGTTCCTCTTCACTATCTGAGCCTGGGCCATCTGAATCATCAAAATTCACCATTAGCAAGTCATCTGCTTGTGAAGAAACTGTACCAGTCGTTAAACCTTCAGAAAATACACTTTTGGAGTGCCACTGCGAGGCAAAAGGCGCTTCTGAACTGAACTTTCCATGCGACTCTTCCATGTTTTGCCTGGGGCTCTTTGTACTACTTGTATTTGCTAAAAGATTAGAAGATGATTTTCTACTTTCTGACAAAAAATATGAACTAGAATCTTGGGCATCATGTTGACCCTCTGTATCAACCTTATACATATCATCATCTGAACCTGAATCATCAAAAACTACACCAAAATTATCATATGAATTTGTTTCTTCAATATTTTTTTGGATTTTTTCTTCATCATAAAGAAAAGGTTCCTCAAAAACTTCCTCGCTAGATTTCTGATGGCTGAAATCGGAAGCAACACCAAGATCAACACTGGGAATTTGGGAATGGGAATGAGGGAACAAACTGGTAGTCTGTTTTCCGATGCTTACTTCTTCAAAATAACCAACATCCTCATATCTCCTACCATTATATGTGTCATTCGCAAACTCTTCCTCAGATTCACTAGATTCCCTTTTCATACTTGCTTCACCTAAAAGGTCACTCTTTTCTAATTCCAACGAGGATTTTCTAGAATACCTATCTGCCATTTGGAAATCACTCACCTGTGGGTGATCATCCACTGGACTACTGTTGGACTTTGAGGAAACTGACTGGGTAGGATTATTAGAGGTTTTGAGATTGTTAAACCTTTCAGCTAATCCTGCCAGGTCGTCTAGTTGATTTCCAGAATTTTCTTTATGATGCATCCCAGAATTACTTCTACTAGTAGAGTTATGCACTGGATCTTTGCCAATATGTTCACCTTGCAACCTTGAGCTGACATAGTTCTGAACCTCTTCATCTATTGATCTGAAAACAGAAGCCTTTTTTGATTCTGTAGAATGCTGCCTGGTTATCCTTCCTTGGCTCGAAAGTTCAGCAGCAGCTCTGGCAGCCATGCTTGCCAGTTCTGCAGATTCAGCAGCTGCTTGTGCAGCACTTGTTGCATCCTTGAATTCCATCTTCCAACTCTGCCTACCTCCAGAGAAACTATCCTGTCCAGCACCAAAGGAATGCCTAGATTCCATCGATTCAGATGTAGTTCCTGTAGCAACCATATATCTGAGAATTAATAGATGATGAACAGAACAAAGACCACTCCATTTTTGCTCTGAGAAAAAAATCCATCACAAAATCAGAATAAGTAGTTAACATACCTAAAGGTCTTGTGTCAGGATGAGAAGTGCCTGATGGCATTGCCTTGATAGCATCAACAGCAGCAGAAAAATTATTTTGGGAATTTGGTGGTGATCGTATTTTGGAGCCATATGAGTTAACAGATGTATCTTGCTTTTCATAATGTTTGGAAGAAGCTCCAGAATTTGCAGGTAGCCCATCGATGCCGCTGTATGGCTCTTGGAATTTAGGAGGCTCCACATGCATTTTACGGGCCTGCTCAAATGTGTTTGGCCCATCCTGTTCAAACAAATTTCATATAAATACAAACATTAGGCAAATACAGCTCCTTTTAAAATTTATGTAGCTACTCTACGTAAGTGGTTTGAAAATCAATTTGGAAAAATTTTGAATCAATTGTATGCATTTGATCTTACCAGCAAGTCATCAGGAGGCTTCATTTCCTTCTCTACCAATGACTTAGGATCCCATTTAACATTATGCTCCTCAGCAATTGCACTTAGAATTTTTATTTTAGTAGGACCATCAGGTGCCTTGACGGAAAGTTTTTCTACCAACTAGAAGATGACAACAAAAAAGACCATCAACCACAATACAATATGCATTAACACTTATTAGCTTACACCACACAAACTTACCAGGCGACTAACACCACAATCTGGTCGTAATTCAACAGCTGCTGCAACAAATTCTTTTCCATATTTTGCTGTAAAATGTTTACGGATATCCATCAGTTCTGGTATGTCCGCACATCTTGGAGATGCAAAAATTACACTAGCGACTGCTTCCTTCAAGTCAATGGGACAATTTCTGAGGTTATCCAAAAGAGATCAGTACGGACCATAATTTTTCTTCAACTGACGACATTTCCAGTATAACATTTACATCACGTAGAAAAACAGACCATTTGACAAAGTACCCTCTTGATAAAAGAATTCAAGGATGAATAATTATGTTGTTATTATAGGCAAGGGACTTTGATTATATCAGATCTAACTACCCAGACTAAACTAAGACCATGAGGGTGCACTCAGTTCTTTGGACAGCTTTCTAAGACAACAAATAATCTTTGTCCCTATTCATATAGAACAACTATATGAACGTAAAATACATATATTATGCCTCAGTCAGTAAGAGATAACCACGGGTAATATTGGCGATGATGCCACTTAAGAATGTTAAACCACAAGATCATAAGGATACTTTATTGACCTGTGCATCACATGTATGCAACATTAAAACTACTCACCCCTTTGCTCACGAAATATGCATATACGCATCAAATGGAGGACTTCTCCAAAACCATCAAGACTTCTTAAATGATAATAGAAACATTGTTCAAAAAATAAAGTCACATACTTTTGAGACTCGATAATAGGCAAACGTGCAGCAATAAGTTCGCAGTATATCTCAATAAGATCATAAGCTGCCATTGTCTTCTCTTCCCTAACCACATGCTCAACCTATGAAGCAAATTAGAATACATATTAAACTTTAAATATGTTTGTACCGTCGATCAGAAATTGAATCGGAATTGTGATCAAACTCTCGGTACAGAAAATCAAAACTTGAAAAAACCAATAAGTATCCTTCGGCTTACCCGAATTCTGGCAGTCTGGTCCTGCCCAGACTCCAACAATTGAGCCAATTCTCTCTTCAACTGCTTCACCTGAGCTTCTCTCTTATTCTTCAGTAACTTTATCCGCGAGACAGCTAACTTCAAAGCTGTTTTGCTGCATCAAAAGGAACAATTCAAAATCAAACAATCACTAGTGACAAATCTATCCAGTATTACGTGATCAAAGCAGTAAAATCGAATTAGCTTCTCTTTTATATAATAACGAACGAACCCAATCCTTGCAGCTCAGAAATAAATTCTATTAAAAAATCCGATCACATAGAGAACAACAAACAAATTCCAAATCCTTATCTTTTTCCAATGATTTTTGAAGGACAAAACAGACTAGAAAAATTTAAAAATAATAAAAAATAAAATCAGTATTAAAAAAATTACCATTTTGCTGGCTTGAAACTCCTATGCAGCATAGCTCTTCGATTGGCGCTTCTTCTCTCTTTCTTTTCAATTCGTAAAGAACAAAAATAAATTGAATAGGAAGAGAAAGAAAGATTAAGATTTGATCTTGATGTGTGTGATTATAATTAGGAAAGATCTTACAGTAGAAGAAACAGAGAATTTAGAAAGGAAAACGGATTGAAATTTCGCGGAATCTCAATTTCCCATAGTACTTTTATTCCGTTATTTAAGAAATCCAGTCGGTCAAATTTCGTGCGGGAAGGAACCGAGAAATCAATCGTAGGAACTAGGACGTGCCGTTGTACGTTGACCATATTACCCTTTCAATGTCTCTCAATTGTCATTTTTTCTCTGTTGGAGGGCAGTGCTATCGCGGCGAAAAGCCTATCGTATTAATTTATACATGTCAACGTGTTCCAATCCTGTGAACTTGATTATGATGCAAGAGAATCCTACGGCTCTTAGTAAGTACGTGTTAGAGAATTGCCTTGACCTTTCAATCCTACGTGGATGAGAACTTCAAAGCCGTGTAGCTTTAATGTTGTCCTTTTGTGCTAAAATGAACTTTTCCATTATGAGAACCTTCTTTAATCACATTCATTAATCTCTTCCATTTTGGAGCTAAAACGTATTATTAACTAAATTTTAATTTTTCTTTTACAAACATTTCATCATTGTAAATTACTTTTTTATGCGAAAGTAAATTATTGGCTTAATTTTATAAATAAATATATAAAATAAAATAATAACAAATTATAAATTCAATTCAAGAATAAATTTTAATTTGGATGATAAATTTTATTTTCCTTATAATTTTTAAACATAGAAAAAAACCATTTTTTGTTTTATGGGTAACAAAGATGTTGACATTGACCCATTAAAGCAATGGACTTGTGAAATTAGTCATTTTTTTTTAAAATAAATTAATCAAATGAATTGATTATTAATCGGCCTTGGATATTTAATAAATTGTGACAGATTGAATATGTTTATCTGTCTAGTTTTATAACTTAAAATATTATGACAGACAAAGCCCCACTGCTGTTCCCGTCAATATCATACTACAAATTACAGAGGGACATTTATGTCCTCTGTGAATCTTCAACAAGAAAAAAGATTGTCAAATTATGCAGTACATCATAGTTCATATTGCAACGTGCATCAAACACGTATAAAAAGAATAATTAAAATACGGTAACAATTTTATAAATAAAACAAATTTACACATATTCATTTGCTGATATAAATTTATTAGTAAAATATTTATTAATAAAAATTTTATTAGTTTAAAATAAAATGAACAGTTATTTTATATTTTTTTTGTATTTTCAAATGCTATTTATTTCGATTTATTTTTCCACTGTATTTTGCCTTGATTTTTTTTACGTTTTGAATTTATTTGAAGAAGATTCGGTAAATTTATATCTACAATTCAAAATATAAAAAATATCAATTAAATTAAATACATAGAGAAATAAAATGAATTTGTATTAATATAAAAAATAAATTTTTATTAATAAACTAATGAATATTTTACTAATAAATTAATGAATCTTTACTTTAATCGTAATGAATATTTTTCAATAAACTAATGAATTCTACTGCGTAATGAACGTTTAGTTTAATAACTAATGAACATTTTTCAATTAAATAATGAACCTTTAGTTCATTTATAATAAACACAGTTTATTCATAATGAATATTTTCGTTAAACTAAAAAACTTTTACTTTATTTGTAATGAACTAATGAACATTTTTCAATAAAATAATGAACATTTAGTTCATTTGTAATGAATATTTTTCAATTTATTCACAACAAATCTTCTCAATAAACTAATGAACCTTTATTTTATATGCAATGAACATCTTTTAATTGCCTAATGAACCTTTTTCAATAAACTAATAAATCTGTAGTTCATTCATAATGCTTTTTTTTCAATAAACTAATGAATCTGTAGTTCATTCGTAATGAACATTTTTAGTTTATTCGTAATGAACATTTTTAATAAATTAATGAATCTTTATTTTATTCGTAATGAACATTTTTTAATGAACTTATAAACATTTTTCAATAAACTAAAGAACATTTATTTAATGATAGATAATGAATATTTACAAAAATGTCACCGTATATTTGATAATTGTATAAATTTAATTTATTTACAAAATTATCATCGCCTCTTACATATGTAATAGGCCTTGGTCCGAGATCTTGGGATTTTCCCATTTGGGCCAAATTAAGCGATTTATTAGTGGATAGGAATTCTCAAAATAAGATAAAATTTTCAGCTTCTACATATAGGTGAGCATAGCTCACAAACAAAAATAACGAATAAGAGATCATGTAACATCCATATAGATAAATCAGTAGGTGGATCAGAAATAAAATGTACTCTCCTCTATATATATATTAGCTACATTTACAGTAAAATATTCAAATATGCGAAAATTGAACATCCACAAATTACTTAATCAACTCCTTAATAACTCCAGTGAGTCCAATTTGGACCATGATTTGTCTCAAAAAAACAAAAAAGGACCATGATTTCATGGAAATCTCTGGACATTCATAATGTGAATTAGATGTCTATGGAATAGAAAATAGAGAAGTGTGTGCAACTAATTCTATAGAAATGTTTGCAAGATTGCGTGTGCAGCCATATATTGAATTCTTTATATATGAAGATTTCATTTGATTGTCCAAGAAGAATACCTAACAGGTGTAATTACTTGTCCACATTTTATAATAGATAATTAGAATTTGATTATATTTTATATGAAAAACAAGGAGAGTATTACTTCTGATAAAGAAAATTACTTCTTTACCACAAAATACAATTAAATTATCTAATGTAAATTTTAACTTAATGTTATTGATCTTATTTGGAATGAGGTCTTAAGTTATAACTCTCAATGAATTATTTTAAAATCAATTAAAAAGAATATAAATAAAATCAAAATTTCACAGTAATGATATCTTTATTAAAAACCAAGAACCTAATAGCATATGACTTTTTTGTAACTATACCCTCATTAAATACCCCAAAGGAAAGCTTCCCAAGTAAAGATGTAATTTCAGGTGCTATTAATATCAACTATGACATGGCGCCACATACAAGTGCTAATATACAGCAATACTGTCCTAGTATTCACTAATTGTTTTCTTCATCCCCTTATGATATCATTTTCTGATAAACCCTGCCAGATATCATTGATTCTGGCACCACAATTGGAGAATTGTGAATCTAGGAATGAGAATCCAATAAAGTAGTTGGGATATAGCCATATTCAGAACTAGTGCCAAAATGCCCTCAATTTCTTAAAAGAATTCCTTTTGCTGATTAAAGAATGACTAGAATGGCACAGGCATTATACTCTACAAGAATCAAGAAATCAGAGTTCATCCTTTGGGGTACCTAGTTGACTAAACAAAATTGCCATATCCATGCCCTGTATCATAGTAGGCATAGCTATCTCATAAGCGCAAACCTGAGAAATTTTCCTTATGCAATTTTTGAACTTCTCATGACATGTAATATTCATCAAACCTGAAAAAACAGAATTACCACTGATACAACCTGTATGAGAAACTGCAGGATTGATAAAGTTGTTCTCCTCAGTACTGCCACTCTTTTAGCTATGTAGAAAAGGAAAAATTTTAAAATACATGAAGGCAAGGTAAAGGAAGAATCATTTATGCACTTACAAGTATTGGACTGCGTAATGCAAACAGGCACATATCGTCAGTGTTAACTGTTTCTTTTTCTTCAAGTGCCAACAAATTCTCCATGTAATATATCATATATGAGGGTCAGATCAGATCGTACGATCTATTTATGCAGTCCGCGAAATGCTTTCCTGTTCTTCCTTGATGGATTAATTGCTATGTATCAATTTTTTTCCTAGTCCTATTTTTAAATTCATAATATCTAAATTCAGATTCGAATAGTGAATAGATGGATAAGCGTAGCATAATCGTATGGTGCTATATTCATATTTCTTTTTCTTTGGATCAAATAAAACAAAAGCGAACAATAATAGTCCAGATTATGCAATGAACAGGATAAAATAAAACCTCTTTCCTGCGGCAAGATTGAGATCGATGATTAACAATGGCAAGAAATGACTACAGAGGGTAAAAACAGAAATCGGCATATCCTCAAAAATCAACAGATGAATAGCGTATACTAAGCATATTTGATACCTTTCTTTTCAACGCATTCATCGTGAAGCTTACAGCAGGCGTCCAGATCGTCGCATGGTTTCTCTCCAGCGCAGCCGCTCCATCCAACTCCACAGTGCTTCCCGTATCTAATCCCAATAGCTTAAATATAGAACGAACAAAAAACAAAAAACAAAAAAGACAAATTATATATATTATTTATAACAATTAAAAAATTTAATACTAAATTATAATAAAGTGATAAATATTAATACTATTTGTGTAATTAGCCCCGAATTTGGAAGATAATATAGGAAGAACATGAACCGTCTTACTATTACAGTTCTCAGCAACGCAGGTTCTGCTGCATTTCACCTACGAAAATTCGGATTCGGATTTGAATAATATCTAAAAGAGAAATCGGTAGAAAATTGGAGGAGCATTATTAATTTTGTATCAGCAGATGAAATTATGGAAGGGGAGTGGACCTGAGATTGGTTCTTGGCGGAGACGGAGAGGAAAGCAAAGGCGAATGCTGCTGCTGTAGCGGCGCGAGTTCTTGCAGGAACAAGCGAAGCAAGAAGCATCCTCTCTGCTCTCTACTATTTTGGGTTCACACCATTTCTCCTCGTTTACAAAATTTAAGAATTCTTCCATTTGTTGCTGGAATTTGGAAATATTCCTCCTCGCTCAATGGCAATGCGATGACGTGGTTTGTCAAGTCACAAAAAGCTTATTTGCTACGTCATAATTATTAACTACAAAAATGCATATTTTTATTTATTTATTTTTTTCTGGAAACAACCAAAGAGATTAAAACTCTGTTTGGATCGAGGATAAAACTCTATTTGATTGATGGTAAAGAATGATAATTAATGAAGTGGTAAAAAATAGTAGAGATAGGAATATAAAGAAAATGAACGAGAAGTATATATATACTACTTTCCATTCTTTGGAAAAATGTTAAAAAAGAAGAGTAATTAATGAAAGATTAAATATTTAAAATAACAAAAATAATCTTATTAATTTAAATAAGAAAGAAAGAAAAAGAAGTATAAAATTGATAATTGATAATTTTTTTTCTACTTGTCTCTCCCTACATCTCAATTTGGGGGTAGCAAAAATAAAGGGAATAGGGAGAAGGGAGGGATAAGCCTTACCCTTCTTTAATCTTCCTTACCTTTCCATTTTTCGCTGTGCCTCCCTTTCTGAACATGAATAAATAACTATCCTTTCCTGCTTTTCCATTACTTACATCTCCTTACCCCATCCAAACAATGCCAGAGTGTGGCCTCGAATCATCTGTCAGGGTTACTTCAGACTTCCCTTTCTGATTCTTGGTTGGGTTGGATTCATGAGATTGTGCTTGGATAAATCTCCAAACTCCTTGTAAGTACATTGAATGTCATGTTTTCTAGTTCTGAATTTCATTTGATCGTCAAATTGCTTACAATCTTGTTGTTTCAGGGAACGAACTTTGCTATTTCTAATTGCAGTAATTTGACATGCAAGGCCTCCACATTGTGACCATAAAGATGGAAATTTACAAGGCTGTGTATCACAAGATGCAGCCCCAATTATGTCTCTGCTCTGCTCTTTTGCTGTCATGGCCGTTGGATTTGGGGCTGGGGGCATTAATTAGATCATGTTCTTTAGCATTTGGTCCAGTTCTGTTAATCCTTGTAACCCCAAAAATGAATAAGCTTGTACAATTGCTATTATGCTTCAGTGGGAAACTGGGAATCTCAGTGATGATAGCAATTACATTCATTATAGACATCCAAGATGTAGGTGGTTGGATTGTAAAGTTTGATGCTGTGGAGTTTATGTTGATGTCAACTGTCCTTTTCCTCGTGGATTTTCTGATTGTCAGAATCAAACTAACTACTATCTGGCTATCTAGCTTTGCTCAAGTTTTTTCTGCTGCTTGGTAGAAGCCGAGACTTGATTCTGTCATTCTGACACATGGTATTATCAGAAAGGTTCGAGGCTTATCATACCAACAGCAGAACTCAAGTATTTTTCATTTTTAACATAAACTTATATAGATCATTCATAGTCCAAACAAAGCTTGGAAGCTGAAATTAGAGAAAACATTCATGTTGATCAAGTGAAAACGCAAGCCAGCAAAAACTTGCAGCATTATCATCATTTGAGAAGCAGTGACTTCCAACAAAGTTATATGGAATGACAGTAACATTCTAAGCCGCTTAATTTAAAATTATTGAGCAATCACAGTAACCCACTGATTTCTCAGCTTCAAAAATTTTGCAGGAAAATAAAAAAAAATTTGCTACTGAAGTGCCTGCGATTCAATCATGAAATGACAACAGAACCTTACATATTCAATTCCCTGAAACACATTCTAGAAGTGATTCTTGTCAAGGATAGTAACCAGTGATAGTAAATCCCCTTCCCACTATTTCACCAGCACAATACCAGGCAAAGCACTCAAGCCCAAACAAGGCAGCTATGCCAGCATCCTCAACCTTGAGCTCCTGCCTGTTCTTCCACAAATTCTTCATGTAATCAAGTTCCTTCCAGAATGCTTCATAACGACGAGGAATACTAAGCAAGAGAAAATAATAGAAATATCAACAATTTTAAGAATTCAATCCAATCACAACCAAGTACATGATTCCACTAGAATGAAACTAAAATATCTGAATATGAAGCTTAAATTTAGCACGAATGAGTATCTTAAAAAAATGAATCAATGACTGTCTGAAAAAAACTTATTTTATTGCAACTAGAAAAAGGTACAAATAACAAAAGCACGTTGATATTGAGGGCAACGCCTCCTAGATTGAAAAAAAAATTGCATTAATCTCATGGTGATTCTCAATACAGCAAGAAATAATATTATTACCATCTGATCCCAACATAAAAGTTTTAAGTTCAATATCAAGAATGTTTGACCATCTTGACTACTTTTCTTTTACCATTTTAAATGTAACCCAGCCTTCTCAAAAATACTGGTTGCATATAAAATAAATTCTACCCTGTGTTAGAGCAAAGTACATATTGCCATTATGCATGAATTAGTTTCCTACCTTCCCTGACTTGAAAAGAAAAATTGAACTCGATCATGTCAGATGCCACCGAAACAATTAAAGTTTACCCAAGTACCCAATACACATAGGAGACGTTCATACAGTATCAAACAACTCCATGCACAATGAAAGTAGAAAACAAGCTAGGTACAGCAGGAAATAATAAAGAAGGGCCATTTATCACTGTGACGTGCAATTGCAAAAGGAAAAGCATAACTACAAAATTAAGACTGGTAGTACATTTGCTCTACATACAGACCCTTGCAAATGTTCCAACCAATTAAATAATTTTTTTTAACAAGCTACAGTCTTCTTCAGCTATATCAATGTCATTCTAGCATAGCATAAGACAAAATGTGTGTGATTGAGGTGCCAATATAGTTGGCTTCCTATCCACAGGGACGTTTACAGAGTCACCTCCTTTTATGGAGAAGGCACAGTGATAATGGTGCCAACATTGAAGATTTAATGCTATAGATAGATGGATCCACCAGAAAACCCACCATACTCTAAATGTAATTTGTGAAATATGAATGTAGAGAACCACTTTAATAATGTGGCAATAAAAAATATTTTCAATAAGCACATTCTCAAAAAAAAACTAAAGGTATAATGTTTCATTCAATTATTTTAATGTAGCTTGACAGGCATCACAATGCTAACAGGATTGACTTTTGAATGGAACCAGTGCACAATCATCATCTAAGAAAAGGTAATAATCGTCAGTGAAGGCAGTTAGGGTTAAGTAGTAATATCTTTCAACCAAGAATTGCATAGCTAGTTATTTACAAGCTACAATAGTAAGAGATGCACGTCAAACCTGAATAAACACAATCATGACGAGAAAGAAATATAACAAGTAAAAATTGTTCAATATCGTCAAGAAATTCATTTACCAAAAGGGCTTGGCAAAACGCAAGACTAGATTGCTCTTCCTTAATGAATGAGAGTATCACAAGAGATGCAACAAAAATTACACACTATAAATATTGACAGGCGAATACATTTGTTGGACACATACTAAAACATCTATTCTCAGGCTATGAGTATCAGCCTAAGCCAACACATCTAGCAAATGACTATACAACTTGTATCATCAGATGATGACAAAATCCACAAATGAGATGTCTTGATACAAATAACTTTTTTTCATGCACAACTAAAGAAAATTTGTGAAAACAAGTAAAACATTCATAAACAACAGTCAATTTTAAAAAAATAAAAAACAAGGTTAAAGGAGTAAAACCTAGCAAATCGAGTGTAGAACAATTGCTTTGACAACTCGTTGCATTTCTCAACAGTCGGAGGTTCCTGAATACATTGCTTATTCTGCTCTAATAACTGCTTGTAGTAGGAAGTTCCGTGCTTAGCAACAAACTGTGATGCTTGACAAGCTTTGGACTGCAACTGTTGCAACTTGGACGCCATGATTTCCACAAACTGTTAAAACCAGACGAGAAAGAATACCAGTTCACCAACCATAAATTCCAATTAAAGGCTTACTCTCGATGAGAAAATCCCATTGAAAACCCATAAAAACAAGCTATTAAGGGGATTCTTTCATTAAAAGAAGCAGATTAGACAGACCCAATCAACAAATCACAGCAAATTGGCACATCCATGGATTTTCGCAAATCATTTGCATAAAACGGAGCTCAAATCAAGCTTAAACTTCAATTGCTACATTATCAATATTAAACAATCCCCCCAGAGTATAAAAGAATAAACTCCATTCCATCAAAAGCCTAACCACCACGAATAACAGCATGCTTATAAGCAATCGAACACAATAGAATGAAGTACATAGCACAATCAAACAAGATCTGAGGGCAAAAAAATGAGAAAAAAATTGGACCGCCACATGTACAACGGACTAATCTGGGAATTGATTCATATAAATGAAAAGCATAAAGGGTTTACCTGAAGAGAAGATCGGAGAAAGTACAGCTTAAGAAGGCAAAGAGACAGTACAGTCTTCGCTTCCCTCGCCGCTTACCTTCCTGGGGAGAGCGAGGGGTGGAGAGAAATAAGCTTATTGTGATTAGCGGGTTTCCCTTCGTGCGGTTTATTTGGTATGGGTGATTTTGTCTAAAAGGTTAGATATTAGAGGTCATTTTGAAATTTTGAAAAATATTCTGGGGAAACACTTGAATTGGGTAAAATAATAGGCACGTATAGAGGTCTATAGTTGCCAATTTTAAAAATACGACGATTAAACCACCTTAAATAAATAAATATATATATATATGTATATTATAAATATATTAATATATTTATAACATAAAAAAATTATATCATTAATGAATTTTTAACTACTTCAATTTTTTAGATACGATTATACACAATTAAAAAATATGTAAAACATTTAATAAGTTTAATTTTACTCATATTATATAAAGTATTAAACATATATTTAATATTTTCAAAAATATATTATATATGAATAAATTTATAATATATTTGTAAATAAATATTAACAAATTAATTACAGTATTATATATTAATTTAATATATTTAATGTACATATTAACTTATATTATTCAATAGATTAAGTTTGTGTATTAATTAATATTATGCTAATGTATTTACTAACTTATATTTGGATTAGTCAATATATGTTTATATGGTTAGTTACATATTTTATTTTTCAAAAAATATTTATCAACTAAATGAATTTTTTTTTTAATTTTCAACAAGTGACAAATGGTATGAAATATTTATCAAAATTTTATTATTCTTGGTATGTATTGATACATATATAAAAAATACAAAAATATGATCATAAATTGGACACTAGTTAAATTTTAATTTATTGATTTTTTATTGAACTATATAATTTATTTTTGTGCAATTTTAGATATGAATAATTTTATAGTGTGTGATAATTTATTCGTAAACTGTATTATTTTTAATATACTTTTGGTGTCTTTTTGTATATAATTATGTTTTGCATTGTATTATAGTGTATAATATGTACACATTTGGATAGCACTAGTATACGATTTTAACCATATCATGATTGTGTATTAATTTTTTATACTATTAATTAATAATTTTGTGTTTATATTTAGCATAATTCTGTCATACTCCATTAATTACACGATACAATTAAATACAATATAAATTAGAATAAGATATGAACTATTCCATTTATATCTAATTAGACCAGAAAAATACTCAAATAATAAGAAATAATAATTTCCACAACCCTTTGTTAATCAAATTTAATTTCATAATATAATTGAAAGTTATTTGATAAAATCATCAATATGATTAAAATTAAATGATATGCAGAGAAAATTAATCAATACCATTACAATTAATTAACTTAAAACAATTGTTTATAAAATTCTTTAAATTAATTATAGATCACAAAGTTACCAAGTTTGTTGAAATTATTGCAATTTTAAATACACCGATTATAATGAATTGAAATCAACAAAAAAAAATATAAATCATTAAATATGTAAAAGAATTATCAAAAACATAAAATTTAGAATTAACAAAAATTTTATATAAAAAAAAAAACGTAAATGAAATAAGAAAACAAAACTTGTAGTAAAGTTCTATACTTATACTGGGCCGCTGAAAATTGAAGCCCAATCAAAATGAAATTACCGAAAAACCCCTTACTCTGTTATAGCAGATATATTTTATGAGAAGCAGTTTTACTTCCTCTTCTTTCCCCAATTCACGGTTCGCTCTTTGCGCTAAAATTCACCAAATCCCAACCCTAATTAGTTCTTTAACATCTGTCTAATTGATCTTTTCATGTCGATTTTATGAGCCAAAGCTCCCTTCTCGCGCGGTGATGATGGCAAGCCCCCTCTCTATAATCGATGACGACGGCGATAAGCCCACATCTCCCACAATGTACATTTCTTTTATAATTTTTCTGGATGGCCCTCGGGTCCAATATTTTCATATTTCGTGATGTATGCCATGAAAGTATGAGTTTATTAGAACATGGTGTTAAATTATTGGAGAAATTAGCAGCTCGATCTCTTTGGTTTTTGGTAATGAGAAAGTTAGGTATGTTTTGTTGTATTTGGAACCGACTAGTGGTAAAAGGAGAAATATTTGTTGTTAACATATGACACACTAACAAACAAATACATTATGCTTATTGACTGGAACTGGAAGGTCATGTTGGCCTGTTTTTGTGTTTGATGCAACATGTCAAACTTTTTTTCATCATTGTTATTATTAGATATAATCCCATCTATAAGTTGTTGAATTTGTAGGTTTGTGTATGGAAGGTGCGAAATAAGGTGATTGGAACCATAGGAGATGCCTTCTTGTCATTATTAATGGGTATGTGTCATTTTCAGTTATCTGGAACTATAAATGAACCAAGGAAAGTTGAGCTTTGCTTGTATTCTATATATATTTGAAACGATGCTTTGTTTGTTTCTTTTATATAATCCTTAAGTTTAGACGCCAACTTAGCTTAATTATTGAAGGACTTCAGCTTAGCAACGCTCTGTCAATAAATTGCTCATATGTTAAATAAGCTAAAATTAACTGGTTTTGAGTTTCTTTCTTCATCAATTTAAGATGCAAGTAAACTCATTCACAAATTTATTAAAATGAAATAGAAAATATTTATCTTTCAACAATTTGTGTACATGGTAATATTTGTTCAATCCAATAATTTGTGTGATATATTGTGTTAACCTTAAGGATTAGTGTCAAACAAACATTATAAAGTGGAAAATATTATCTCCTACACGTCTTTGCCCCTAGCTAGCTGCCTTTCAGTTTGATTCTTCTAGGCAAAATTGAACTTCCTACCTCTAATTGCTTCCTACTTTACGATGCCAATGCTGACATAAAAATACCAAGTTCTTTTTTTTTCCTTTTTTAGAATGGCACGGGAAAAAAGAAATAGAGAAGGAGATTCATGAATGTTCCGCTTAGCCACATGTATATACTGATTGTAATATACTTTAGTGACACCTAAAATCTTATATATTCTAGCTACTGTGTTAGTGGTTAATGTTGTTACTGTTTATATTATTGTTTTTCATAAAGTCACTCCAAGTCATATTGTATTTTGTGTCTATACACTTACATCTAGTAGCTTTTTTAGGTAACATGGTCTGCAACTTTTTTCTCAGTCATATTCTAAATTACATTCAATGGCATGTGTTTGAGAAAGCCAAGTAGAATTTTTCATGAAATACAAGTCTTTCTTTTTTAGATTCATTTGCAGTTGGTATTTGCATCTAAATAATTTTTTTTTTCATTTTTTTTAATCTAAAAATAAGATGGTTGATATGATACATCCATAGGTTTACACGGTGTATTGTCCTCCCTTAAATTGCTGATTTTATCTTGTTACACATGCGACTTTGAAGTAACCACAAACTTGCCTAGATTTATTTTACCAAGTCTAATATTAGAAAGGCAAGGGGTGGAAGAGGCTTGAATAAAGATGCAATGTTCATTGACTTGTATGTACATGTTTCCCATTCCTGCAACATTTGGAATTCAGATGAATTTTTATGGAATCATATTATCCTCTGATCAATTAATTGTTGAAATATAGGTTGCGCTTAATCATAGCTAATTGAAATTATAGACCTACAAGGGCTTTTGGTCTTGTCTCTTACACTGTTTAATAATGCGGCTATACATTCTTTTTTTCTTTTTCTTTTTATTACTATTATTATTTCGCTTCTTTCTTTGTTATACTAATTATATTTACCCTATGGATCTCATTCAATTAACTAGGAATAATTATTTCATGAAGATCCATATTGCAAGTGCGATATTTCATATATATATATACGCCCCCAATTAGTAAATTGAGTATATTGGAAAGAAAAAAAAAAGAATATTTTGCAATTATATTGACTCTAACAGGCTTATGCTCAAATAATAACACCCATAGCGGTGGAAAATACTGGTACTGATTTCCAAGGTTTGTCGGGAATGATAACAAATGCGTCGATCAAGGTTTCAGGTTTTCAGCAGTGGGAAGGGTCTTGCTTTTTTGCTTTATTTTTAGCGACAGGAGAAATAGTCGCTAAATGAAATGATTAGCCACCAAATATAGTTTTCAGCGTCGAAAATTGTGGTCACTGAAATTTTTCTAATTTAATTATTTATTCTGTATATATTACCTTTTCCATTATTTCTAACGTATTATTTCATAATTATTGTAATTAAAAATATAAATAAAATTAAAAGTACTCAATGCATAAGTAATTAGCGACAAATTAGCTAATTTTTTAATGATTTTAAAAGTGAAATTAATTCCTTACAAAATTGATTTTTTTCTAATTTAATTATTTATTCTTTATATATTACCTTTTTCATTATTCCTAATGTATTATTTCATAATTATTGTAATTAAAAATATAAATAAAATTAAAAGTACTCAATGCACAAGCAATTAGCAACAAAAATAGCTATTTTGCTAATGATTTTAAAAGTGAAATTAATTCCTAACAATTGAATTTTATCTAATTTAATTCTTTATTCTATATATATAGTAATTTAATAATTATTTCTAATGTATACTTTCATAATTATTATGATTAAAAAGTATAATTTTTAATTAAGAGTATTATCTAACATTACTTTTTAACACTACACACAAAAGCCTTCGAAATAAATTGGATTAAAACTCATACTATGTTTAGGATAATTTGATAGCACTTAAATACTAAACTTGTAAATCCAAAAATGTACTGAAAGCAAGCAATTTCAAAAATTAAGATTTCAACCATCTCAACAGCAATAGCTATTTTAAATTTAATTCAATCAGAAGCTCATTTTTCGACAACAGCAACAAACAGCCTCTTGGTTCTTTGCTCATAACGTATCGGATGTACTATAATAAAACGTGTCCTGTCCAATCAAGATTCAAACAAAGGATTAGCTTAACTGCAAAGATGTGAGGTGCTTGCCATATAATCAAGACGGTGAGATTCGAATCTGGGTTGCTTGTGAGACTTTTATATTCTTAATCAACTGAGTCACGGGTGATTCTCTAGTCTATGAAGTTTTTCAATAAGGAGCCACACAGAATGACAGAAAAAATTGCTTTAGTTTCAAATTTTCAACTAACAAGTGCTAGGCATCTTGAAACAAATTAATTGCTTGAATTTCTGTACAACATCCTAAATTCCGCTGGGGGATCAATGCAATGCAGTTATTCTAATGGATTAAAAGGTGTATACATCTAACCAGTCGACAAGAAACTTGGCCAAATATTTCCACAACAGATATTTATTTATGTTAACATATTTTCTCATTCAACCATTGCTAAGTCGATTCCATTTTCAGGTGGGCAGCTAAATTGTCCTAAAGCGAGGATTTTTTCTGGACAAGTTTGAGAGAGTGTGCTTTGTTGCCTTTTTAAAATTCTATCCAATACGCTGTAAATTTCATGGATTAATTCCGATACTAGATTAAAAAAGTAAAAAAGAATTGGTTTTCTCGAACATTTCCCCGAAAGAAAATCCCCTCAGTTGATTCACATTGACTAAAAAGGAACTGAGGCAACAACTCATACTTACCTGTAAATTAGGTGTGGCTCACATATTTCAGTCCTTGATGCTTTAAGTTTTAACATTTGTGCCACCATATATAAAGACACACACACACACGTGGGCTTTCACTTGAATTCTATTTCGGTACATCTTTTGTGGAATTTGTGATCAAATCGAACAATTAGTTGGAACATAGACTTTTTCTAATATTTCATGTGGGATGATAATACTATAAAAGATTTATTTGTTTTTTCAGTAGACTTTCCATCTTTATCATGACTAATTAAAGTATAGTCTCGATTTGAATATTGAAATATTAATTCAATCATCGAGTTTCGATCATTTAGAGATATATATATATGAAAATGGTTGAAATTAGTTGGGAAACTCAAATTATTTCATGTAACAAAATTAATGAGAAATGGATTTCATAATCTTCCTTGAAAAGATTGATCAATTGCCACATGAACTATAAGATTACGATCATAACAAGGACCACTACTCGGATATTAGTATAAGAGTGTGGACAGCGAAGATCACGCATGAATATTAATAAGAAGTCAAGGAAAAATTGTATTAAGAAACTTGAAAATGAAAAATAGTTGGCTTAGGCTGCTACTGAAAATAAGCAGTATGCATGTGATGATGATATAAGTGGGATAGAATTATATGTGGCCACTCGTGTGCCATATGGGGTCACGTGGACGGCTGTGATCTATCTGTTTGGGGCCAGATTTGACTAGAAAGACATTGGGGAATTTGGTGGGTGTGGTGGTGTATTAATTTGTTATTTAAGTGGGAGAGAAACAAAAACCCTAACAAGTAAGTAACAACTGTGTTTTGTGGAGAAAACCTAAATTTGAATTCACACTTCCATTGAAATATTATAATTATTTTTTTAATTTAAGAAATTATATAAATAATAATTAAATTGTTAAAGGAATAGAGAAGCTACAAATTGAACTCTGTATATAAAATACATTACCGACATATATATATATATATATATAATTTATTAACGATTGACCTAATGATATTTTTTTGATATTGTTTATGCATATAAAACTTATAATAGTTGAAGGGAATTAATGAAAACAAAAATGAAACTATTTGAATCACTTTCATCATAAAGTTATGAACTTTCCATGTATAATATAAATTCTTTTTTTTTTTTGAAAAAATTACTATTTATTCTCTGATATAATACATTAGTATTTTCTGAAATTTGAAAAATATACGATTTGCTCTCTATAATTTGACACAATATACTAATACCTTCAAATGTTTGAAAATTATATTATTTATCCATGAAAGTTTGATATATTGCACTAATACGCTTGCAAATTTGATTTATTATACTAGTATTTTTTGAAATTTGACATATTATACTAACATCCCTCTAAGCAAAAAAAATATTATTTCTTATTAACGGTAATTGAAATTTAAAAGAATGATTATATAGTTTAACGGAAATAAAATAGAGAGAGCATATTATATATTTTTCAAATTTCAAGAGGTATTAGTATATTATATCAAATTATATGAATAAATAATTTTTTTTTTTGTGAAGTGTAATATAAATTTTTGTTATCTCTTTTCAAAGAATAACACTATATATTATACTAACCCTTTTTTTTCTCTTTTGTTTTAAAAAAAAACTAAAACTAAATGTCGTTTCATTTAGTATGTAGAGTTAATTTTTAGTGATCTAACAAATTAAAAATTTATATATATAAAATTATGATTGTTAATATAAGTACTTTAATTTTAGACCTATATGCAAAAATAATAATCATAATAATAAATTATTACCATTTATTTATTTAATATAAAAAATGACGTGCAGAGCTAGTGCTTTTGAATCTCGAGGATAAGATTTCAACATACTTAATTATAGGACAAATGGCTAAATTAGTCCAAAACTATATTTTATGAAGTAAGTCACCTCTTCTATTTTGATTTAGTACAAATAAACTTTCGAACTTTAAACTTAGAGTAAATTAACCCATAAATTATATCATATGGAGTGAGTCAACTCTCACCAGACCGAGTTAACTCACTGTTATAGTTTAAGGGGCCTAACATATGAGTGGTCGAATTGCACAGAGTTTAAAGTTCGAATGTTTATTTGTACTGAGTTAAAGTTGAGAAGCTGACTTGCTTCATAAAGTGTAGTTTATGGGCTAATTTGCACATTTACCTTAATTATATATTAAAAAATAAAATATCTTGAAGAATTGTGGTAGGAAAAGGATGCCTTGTTACCAATGCTCCCAAATTATTTTTAGCAGGTTTAACCAACTCAAAATAGTTTTCATCAAAATTTTAAAATAATTTTTAACAAAAATGAATTTTTAGTGGTATCCATTTAGTGCTTATAATTGTAGGACATTGAGTTCAAATATCAAGTCAAACTTTTTGTAAAAAAAAAAAGATTTAATATAATCAACCTACTAGACTAGTAGTTTTAAGGTATTTACTCAAGCACAAAGAAATTCTAAGGTTTTGTTGTTAAAAATGTAGTTCATGTTGTTGATAATCAACATTAATTGTTGAGTCAAGATTTTCGAAAACCATATGCTCGTCCGGTTTCCATTAATTATTTTCCTCCCTTTTCTCGAGACAGGTTTCCATTGAAGTAAGAAACTTTGAATGGGTGATTAGGTCAAAGTCAAATGGTGCTTCACTTAAAAAAGTAAATGCTAAAAAAAAATCATGACAGAAACCTAAACTTATTATAGTAATGTTTCTTTAATTAATTTTATGAAATTGTGATCATAGACACATACAATTAAACAAATCATGATATAAATTAGTCAAGACATTAATTATACTCCTATTAATTAAAGTTGCTTCCACACTTTTGTTTACTATACTCCATTTGTTAATAAATTCTAACTCTTTCCCTTCCTGAATAAACAGTAAATTTACTTTTAAAAGTTTTAGACGGAACAGTAAAAATTTTTTCTTCTTTAATTAGAGGTTTTGAATTCAAATGTTTAATATGCAAACTACACTTCTTGTGTCTTTAAAACTTAAAAAAAAGAGTCAAATTTTATCTTAATTAGAGTAACAAATATTATGTATCTTTAGATTTAAATTAGTGCCAGTTTGAATTCTAATTAAAATTTTTTTTAAAAAAAAATAGTCACTTATTAACCAATTAGAATGGAGGATGTATACTCGATTTCAATATATTAAAGTTTTTTTTTTTTATTGATCCCATGATTATACCTTGCTTTATAGCTTAATTATATATGTTATCATAAAATAATTATCACATGACTACTAACTAAATATATAGCTAATGAAGAATTTGTTTCTATTATATATGAAGATAAAAATATTTTTATATGATCCTCAAGTGATTGTTAGCAATTAATGTACAGCCAGAATTTCTAATCAATCAACTGCTTCTTTATATCATATAGTATATCATCTTAGCTTAGGGACCATAATTCGTTTGGTACTAAGCAATTATCACACGCAAATTAAACTTATATATACGAATCAATGCCTCAGAAAATCTTCTTCTCTGAATATAATTTACTTCTTAATTAATTATATATTAAACCATTAATCATTGTCATGCCAATATTGCTAGCTATATCTTGAGCTCACCTGACCATGACAGGCTGATTTCAACTTGATTAGTGAAAATAAAAACAATTCTATTATATAATAATACTTGTCCAAACTAAATATTTAGTTTAACGACGACGTTTATCATTTAAAGGCGTCAGCTAAAAATTTTAAAATTTTTGTAGTCAATATTTTTACTTTAAATTAACAAAAAATAATTTATATATCACTCTCTTCCTTAGTTTAAAGCTGGCTGAATCTAAACAATAAAAATTATATATACATATATATATATATGGGAATGGGTTTAAGTCCAACTTTTCCAACCTAGCCATGGGGTTTTGGCTTTGGGATATGGTCCCAAGCCACTAGCTTAACGATCGTAATCTTTCAAACTCATATTAGTTTATTACTAATTATCAAGTCAAAAGAATGTTAATTAGATTTTAAATCATAATGATTTATCTATGCTTAATAATGTGTGCCATGAAAGGATATATTTTATTAATATGGAGGAAACTAACCATACCTATACGTATATATTGACTAAGTTTGCATCCATATATATATATCGTATACTTAATGGAAAAATAATATAGAAGGTGTCTCCACCAACCCTGCACAGATAAAAAGATTCATACACGGGAAAGCCAATATTAAAAATTAATTAATATACTTAACCAAAAATTAGTTAATCTAATTAGCAGAAAGCCTTCTTTTTTTTTTCTTTATATCATAATGGGCATATAGGCGTTCTACCTTCTGGATTGACAAGTACCTCAAAGGAGCAATTCTCAAATACTTTTTATACAAATCATGTTGGTTGAGTATGCTTAACAGAAAAAATAAATCATACCCTTTTCTTGATTGCATCAAATAATGACTAAGAAAGAGACATATTAATCAATGGAAGATTAAAGAAAAAGTTTAGTGAAAACTTCTCACTAGGATTGGATTTTCATTAATTAACGGTAATAGAATTATTATTTATTCTATAATTTTCTTGTTATATGCATGAGTCGTCTGATATTGCGTTTGGATAAAGCAATTTTTAAATAAATTTTGTATTTTTAATTTTTTTTTAGAAAAAAAAAAATTATAAAAAATTTAAAATTAAATGAAAAAATTTAAAAACTACTTTTGAAATTTTAGAAATTTTGACAAACACTTTCTATAAGTAGCCAAGTAAAAAGATATATATGGTAAAAGAAAATACTGTATGATATATATTTTATAATATATATGAATTTTTCTTGCAAACATACTACAATTGGACAAATGGAATCTGTAGGAAACTTGCTTGGCAAAGCAAGAAAACAATAAAATATATTTCAATCGGACGTATACTATATATAATAGACGCATTTGGGTATTTTGTCATCTAAGGAATCAAAACGGCTCTAGCCATTAAAAAAGAGAATAAAAATTCTTGAGCTTCCTGTGAAGATGTATGGATTTAATAGCTTACTGTTTTCCTCTCTGATTCATGAAATTGTGTATCCTCTGGAGTGCAACTTCTAGTGTCTGCTCACTCATATTAGCAAAACAAACTCTGAACCATCCTGGTTCAGAGCAATGGCAAGAAGAACCCGGAGAAATATTCAGTTTCACATCTTGAATAACTGAATTCCACAGATCCAATTCACCTTCTGTTGTCGGTGTTTTCAGATAAGGACGCAAATTCATCCAGCAGAACAATCCAGCATTTCCCTTTAAACATTCTATTCCAGCTTTCTTTAATCCTTGAATTATCATTTCATACCTTCTCTTCAGTCTCTCCCTGTTAATCTTGATATAATTGCTGGTGAATTCTCTGTTGGACAACATGCAAGCTAACAAATGCTGTGTCTGCGAGGAAATCAATGTGAAGCTAGACATTCTTCTTGCAGTAGTGACAACCTTATCATTGTAAGAATATATGGTTCCCACTCGAAAACCAGGCAGACCCAGATCTTTCGAAAGACTATAAACAATGTGAACTCTTTCTGAATCTTTGTACTGTCGAGCTTCGAGAATCTCTGCAATGCTCACGAATTCTGATGAAGAGAAGGCAGATCCTGAATAGATTTCATCGGATACGAGATGGATGTTCTTGCAAATTACAAAATCGAGAATCTCCTCGAGGACAGATCTTTGGATTGTAGCACCTAATGGGTTTGAAGGATTGGTGATCAATACTCCTCTTACTTTGACATTCATGGCTTCTGCTACTTTATAAGCTGCTTCCATGGCTTCACGAGTAACCCGGAAATTGTTGGAGCTATCGCAATGAATTGGCACAATTTTTACACCAGTTCTCCACCTTAAATCTCTGTCAAATCTGCATTAATTAAATTAAGACAAATCGATATTAGATTAAGTCTATTAATAATAAAAACAACATTGAAAAAATTAAATAATTAATTAAGAAATCTTACCCAGGATAGTATGGGGTAGGAACAAGCAAAGCATCACCAGGATCGGCTATAATGAAGGTTGTTAGCTCATTAGCAGCAGTTGCTCCTGCTGTAAGGACAATTCTTGCAGGGTCAAACTTAGCTCTTCCGCCTCTAATTTCTTCCATGAAACTTGCCATTGCCTGTCTGAAAGATTTGAGACCATGATAATCCTGAAACAAAGCATTCTCTTTGAAGCTTGGAGCTCCTTTGCCTGAGCTAGTTGCTTCAGGATGATTTTCT
>CATIWF010094566.1:0-34927 GCA_949630135.1 Balakata baccata | reverse complement strand
TGGGAAGTTACAACTAAGAAAATACCGTGAGAAAACAACAATAATTTGATTAAAACGATAAAATCATTAATGAAACGTGAGATACGAGAAATAGGCAAAAATATAATTATTTTAAGTACAAATGAAAAAAATAGAAACTATTAGTAAATTTGCAAAAAAAAAAAAGGTGTAAACCAGGAAATTTCCTCTAAATTATACTTGGATTTCTTTGGGAAACAGTTGTCCTTTGATTGGTCTCTACTAATTTCTAACTCATTTACTGCATTTTATATCAAAAACCAGCTTGCAAAAATGGACATACACCAAAATCTCTGTCCGTTTGTTGAAGTTTCTTCATTTGATTATAAATACTCACTTTTCTTTTATATCACCCACATGAGATTGTAGTCTTCAACGCCATCTCTTTGCATATATTCATTTTCCTTTTCAAATCAAACATGAAAAATCTAAAATATATATCAATTAGATAACTAATGTTTGTGTTTAATTTCCATGACTCCTAGTTTCCTTATATTTTGCAGAAGAAATGCCCAAGGGCATTATTTGCAGCATTGTCTCCCTTAAGCATATTGTTTTTGAAATCAATTTCACAAAAGCAATAGGATTACAACAGTAACAAATTTGCATTTGAAATATATATATATATATATATATATATATATATATAAAGAAAAAAATAAAAGATCTCTTCTAGTAACTAAACATTAACACAAGTTCTTTGTTACATTCTTTGTGCTTAATTAAACGAAAGTAGTAGAGCATATGCTCAAAGGTTTCGTAGCTATGCTTGCCGTTGATAACTGCTTCACCACATCTCTCATCGTCGGTCTCTTGTTAGGCTCGCTTTCGGTGCATCTTAATGCCACCAAAAACACATGAATAACATCATCCATGATTTTGGAATCATAGAATTCCTCAACAAGCATTGAATCTGCAATTTTACCTATATCTTCTGTGTTGCACCACATAGACCTACTCCACCCCACAATGTCTATAGCATCCCCAAATGATGGATCCACTGCTTTCTTCCTGGTTATCAGTTCAAGCAGAACAACTCCATAACTATACACATCACTCTCCTTGCTCTTTATTGTTGAGAATGCATTTTCTGTCAAAGTCAATACTCAAAATCAAGTTTTTATCTTAGCAATTTGCAAAATGAATGTATAAATAAATAAATATTACCTGGTGCAATGTACCCCGTTGTCCCCATAACCACGGTAGAATGCCCTGAGAAACAACACTGATCTAAAAGCTTAGCTATGCCAAAGTCTGAGATATGAGGCTCCATGTCAGCATCTAAGAGAATGTTTTCTGGCTTGATGTCTCGGTGCACTACCGGAGGATCACAATCGTAATGGAGATATGCCAGTGCATTTGAAATTCCAATGGCTATTTGGTAGCGTACGTTCCAGTCTAGAGTTGATGGTGCATTTGTTCCATGCAAAACATCATTAAGGCTACCATTTATCATGTACCTATAGAGGATTAATCCATAATCCTTTCTTAGCCAAAACTCTTCCAATCTTATTACATTCCGGTGCCTGATTTTCCCTATTGTTTGAATTTCTCTGATCATACTTTTGTTCCCTCCTTTATGATCTTTAAATTCTATTTTCTTTACAGCAAAATGTTTGTCTTCACCCAACAAAGCCTTATAAACAGTTCCATGAGCTCCCCTACCGATGATATATCGGTCATTTAGATTCTCGGTAGCTCCCATCACTTTTCCAAGTAGGGAAGCTGGACCCTCTTCAGTAGCTATCTCAATATCCTGTTTACATCTTCTGTCCAAGGCAAACACACAAGCAAGTCCAAGAAGGACAAATGCAATGAGCGAAGTTATGGCTATCATTGCAATTTCCACTTCTGTAAGGCCTTTCCGAGTGCTGGATTGACTTCCACAAGGTTTGAAATTTTCATTTCCAGTGCATGTTAATCCATTTGACAGAATACAGTCTACACATAGGCCGGGGTTTCCAAAGAATGATGATAGAGATGAGTCAAGCAAGTTCGTCATTGTGCTTGGTATTGGACCGGAAAAGAGATTGTAAGAGACATTTACCACCACCAACGTGTGAATATTACCAAGAGCAGCCAAAGTTCCCATTAAATTGTTATTAGATAGGTCAAGTCGCTCCAGCTTGATCAAGTCCCCCAGTCCTGGAGGAATTGCACCAGTCAATCTATTACTGCTGAGATTCAGTGCATATTGCAATTCCTGCAACAATCCAATGGATGAAGGAATCTCACCTCCCAACAAATTTCCACCCATTTCTAGCTCTGTAAGTTTCTCTAGTTCTGACAGAAAAGGCGGAATGCCCCCAGTAAATCGATTCTCTCTCAAATTCAAAGAAGATACATTTGTCAAATTCTTTAGACTTGAAGGAATTGAACAATTCAATGAATTGAATCCCACATCAAATTTGCCTAATCGGTAACAATTTGACAACCGGGATGGCAAAGGACCTTGCAATAGGTTATGCGAAAGATTCATCAACTCAAGCTTTACAAGATTGCCTAGCTCCGGCGGTATAAGCCCTCTAAACTTGTTCATCGAAAAATCAATAGAAGTGAGACAGGTACAGTTCCCCAAGCTAGGTGGAAGTGGGCCTGATATAGCATTTCTACTAATGTCTATGTGGTCAAGGCTTGGATTTTCCACAAATTCTAGAAGATTCCCAGTCAGGTTGTTCTCCTTAAGGATCAACCTCCAAAGTGCTGGGCAGTGTCCAATATCAGAAGGAATGCTGCCTTGAAGTTGATTCTGACCCATATTTAGAACCCTTAGTCGCTTCCAGAAGCAAAGATTCGGTGGAATTTCACCTGTGAACTTATTATTAGTAAAATCCAGTTGCAATAAGCTGCTGTTGATTCCCAAACCTCGAGGTATGACTCCGGAAAATTGATTATCATATAATGAAATGTTCTTTAGGTGCTTGAGCTCAGTCATTTCCAACGGTAGCTCACCAGAAAGACTGTTATTATACACTAGCAAGTACTCAAGGCTGGGAATCCTCCATATGCTAATCGGAATCTTGCCCCTCAGATGATTGGTAAACAATTCAAGATCTTGTAACTGAGTCAGCATTCCCAATTCTCTTGGAATCTCTCCTTCGAGTTGGTTTCTATATAACTTCAGGCTTGTCAAGGACTTACAATTCCCAAGTTGAGGGGGAATTCTCCCCGACAATTGATTTTCAGAAAGATCAAGAGCAGAAAGTTTGTTTAGTAGGCCAAAAGAAGAGGGTATGGTGCCAATTAAATTGCTATTGACAATGACTACGGTTGATAAGCTGCTAGAATTTCCGAAATCCGGTGGAATACCTCCACTAAAACAGTTGAAAGATAGATCAACAACACTCAAACTCTTGCAATTCCCGAAACCGAAAGGAATGTTACCATGAAAACTATTATGATGGAGATACAAATTAACGAGGCTCCTAAGATGGGTGAGAGAATTAGGCAAAGAACCAGCCAACAAGTTCTCATTCAAATACAGGCTTTGCAATTTATTGCAATTCCCAATTGACTCAGGAATGGTACCAGATAATTCATTACCATATAGCCATAGTTCTAAAACTTGGCTCAAATTACCCACACTTTTAGGAATTGAACCAGTGAAATTGTTGTTGTTCAAATATAAATATTCTAATCCCGAAATTTGAAACAACGATGCAGGTATCTCACCGGACAGTGAATTAGAATACAAATTCAAGAAGCTCAAACTTTGCAGAAACTCAAAACTAGGAGGAACATGACCAGTGAAGGCATTCAATGACAAATCAAGAGACTCGAGTAGCCTACAACTATTACCTAGCAGTGAGGGTATCTCACCAGAGAGGCTATTGTTGCTCAAGTCAAGAATCTGCAAATGGGTCAGTTGTGCAATTTCTGATCCTAAATGGCCAGAAATAGCATAACCAGAGAGTTTTAAACTGACCGCATAATTATTATCACATTGTATGCCTAACCATGAACAAGGACTAGAATCAGAAGCATTCCAGCTTGAAGTTATGGAAGAAGGCACATATTTCCAGTGTCTCAAAAGAGACAACAGAGCCCACCCATCAGAATTCAACGAAGAAACAGAATACCCACATAGAGACAAGCAGAAAAAAAAAACAAGAAATGATAAAAAACGAGATGCATAGATGAACATGAAAAAGAAAACAAGAGCGAAAATTTGCAGAACAAAGTTCACCTAGCTTAGCTCGTGAGAAGTTGCTGAGGTTGTAGAAACAAAGTGATAGATAATGATCCAGCCATCAACTCTTATATAAATACAAGTGTGAAATGTTGAAAAAGTTCCATACTTTGGTTTCAGACATTTATTGCTTTCCTTTTCTCGACAGCCACCTTCTGAACATTAGAGTGGCCAACTGGCGTTAAACTCTTAAAAAATATATAACAATATATAAATTTAGAAGCGCTGTCTAGTGTCTTTACTCCACAATAATCTTTTTATTTCATTTATTTATATTTAAAAATTTTATATTAATCTTTCTATTATTTATTTTACTTTTTAAAATATATATTTTTTCTTTTTAGATTCAAGAGACTCCTTTAATAATACAATCTATTATATTAAAAAAATTCATTCTATATTTTAGTTTGTTTCGAAAATTATATATATTCAAATAATATTTTTTATTTTACTATCTATTTTAATTTTTTATTAATAAAACTATCTAGAAAAAAATAAAAAAAAAAAAGAGAAAAAAAAGAGAAATAAAAAAAATAATAAAATATTACATAAAGCTCTTAAATCTAAGAGAGATGTGAATATATATTTTAAAAAGTGAGATAAATAATGGAAAAGATAAAAAAATCATTGGATGATATAAAATTCTATAAATTTAGATAAATAGAGAAATAGAGAGTCTAACAATATTATAAGAGCTACAGTGAACTTCTTAGTAATATTTTATTATTTCTTTTTTCTCTTTTTTATTATTTTCTATCTATTTCTTTCTTTTTTATCTCTTACTCTCTTTTTTTATATTTTTTTCTAAATAGTTTTATTCATGAAAAATTAAAATAGAGAATGAGATAAGAAATATTGTTGGAGTATACAACATTTTCAAGACAAAATAAACTAGAAAGTGATTTTTTTTAATATAATAGAAAATGAAATAGAGAATATTACCTATTTTATTCAAAATCATTTCAAAATTAATTTCTAAATTAAATTCCATTAGTTTAAAAATTAATATAGAGACGGTTTATTTATTTTTTATTAGGAAATCAGATGAAAAAAGATTTGGAATATAAATCATGTGGTCGAATCTTACATATGAATAATAATAGTACTTAAATGTAAATCGGTTTTATTTATAGTTTTCTTTTTCTTCATCATTTAGACTTTATGAAGACTGCTTTTTTAGACTTTGATTACTCTTAGACTACTTGACTTTCACTTGACCATACTACATTTCAATAGGTCTTTGGGGTACTCTCTTGAACAACTTTTAAGTTTAATTCTACCAACTCAAGCCTTTTAATATATTTATTAATAATTATAATATTTATATTTATATAAAATTTTCAATAGTTATTTTTAACCTATTTAAAATAATATTATTTTATATTATTACTTAAATTATTTATATGATTAATATTAATATATTAGTTATTAAATTATATATTATTTAATTTAATTTTGTAATAAAATAATATAAATAGGACCCACTATAAATTTTTTATTCTTTTGAATTTGTCTCTTAATTTTTTCAAGTCTTGAACTATTCCTTTTTTGCTTTCTTGGCAATTTGCATAAAAAAATCTAGTATTTTTATTTTGTGTCAAAATAATTTTATTTTTTAACCTTTAAATATATAATTTCAATTCATAAAAAATTAATGTGTATATGTGATATTCAGTTTTTTTTTTTAAAAGAACAATTTGCATTAAAAAATTATGTATTTTAACTTTAATGTCAAAATAACCTTTTATTTTTCTTTTAAATATGCATGCTTTCAATTTCATATCAAATGTATAACTAGATCTATATAGTGGTATAATTGTCCACCTTGCAATTATGTGAGTTAAGTTAGATAAGATAATATAAGTGAAAGCAGTTTTCCGAGTTATCCTTGACTAGATTTGGTCCATTGAACTCCAGAACAACACTTTTTGTTAGAAAAGTTCAAGTTATATTTACCCAAATCATATGATTTTTGCTTTAATCTTTAATATAATTGATGACAATTATATGTCATTTTATATGTATAATCATATAATTGGTAGCTTTCTTATGGTCTTTCATATAATTGGTGCTATGTTGGTAGTTATATATCATTTTCTATAAATGCATGTTGGGCAGCTATATGAGATGCATGTTAGGTCTGGAGATGATGAAGAGCAAATGGAGAGATCAAATGAACTCAACCTAATCAATGATACCTCGAAAAACTTGCAGCAATTATATATATATATAAACCCGTAGGAGCCCGAATCAGATCATGGCCCAAGGGAAAATCAAAGGCAAAGTTTGCCAACTAGTCTGCTATGCGGTTGCCTTCTCTGAAGATGTGAGTAACAGAAATAGTCCAGTTTCTTCTAAGAAGCTGACGACACTAAAAAATTATGTTAGCAGCTTCACGATTACCGAATTCTTCGCCATTGAGTAGCTGCACAAAAACTGCTGAGTCAAGCTCCAAAAGAAGATTCCTACAACCCGTAGACCAAGCCAACTGCAGACTATAGAAGCAAGCCCAGAGCTCAGCAACAACTGAAGTGTAGAAACCTGTCTGGCAAGTAAAACCGTCCTGCCAAATCCCCTAATGATCGCGGAGTAGGCCCTCACCTTTGCATCACTATGATTTCCTTTACTTGTGATGTCCGCCAATTTAGATCCTGAATGGGCGTATATTCCAAGACCAAAAGTAGTCAACTGATTGAAGTCTGAACTTGGACAAAAAAGTGAAATAAAATAAAAAGTTAGAAATTTAATTCAAAGGAATTAGAAGTCAAGAATTAAATAGGAAGATAAAAAATAAAAAATAAATTTAATAAATTATTAGTTAATTAATTAATTAAAAAACTAAAAAAAACTAATTAATGATGCTTGATTAAATTCCACCGCCAAAGCATGACAAAAATCAACCAATTATTTTTTTTATTAATTATTAATTTAAATATAAAAGAAGGAAAGATCCATAATTAAATATTTTTAATGATTTTCTATGAGTCCTTGACAATCAAAGAAATGTGATAGTTGAATGCGTCTTAGAGAGTCACTTGAATATTTAAAACGAACTTATTTCTTCTCTTTGCCTTATTTCTTGGAGTATTCAAATTGTAAATTAAAAAATATTCATGCAATTATATATAGGTTAAATTGAATTATTTCTGACACTTCTTCCAAAACTATCCAATAAAAATTAAAATCTTTTTTTATTAATATGTACCTATTGAATCAATGATTATTCTAATCAATTACATACTATATTATTAGGTTTCAAGTCATGTATATCATACAGCGGCACAACAGAATTTAAAATTTTTAAAAAACCCAATTTGATGATCGCCCTATGGTATTTATAACTAGCCATATATGCAAAACATACTTTGTGAAATTTACCTTTAATTTATTTGTTTAGATTCTTTAATCTTCAAACCTTCAAGTTAAGTAAGCAAACTACAACTTTCCTTTCTTAAAATGTTTCTAGTGATATCCATGTGAACAGGATGAGAAGAAATTGTCCAAGGTAATGGGGTATTGATCTTCCAAGGTGCTAGTATGGAAGAACAATAAAAGAGAAAAAGAGAGAATTTAACTCTTTTAATTGATTTCTCAAAATGAGGCTATTGCAATTTTAGGCTTGAAGTATCTTTGTATATGTTTTCCAATTACCCTAGAGTAAGAGGAAACCAATTCTAAGAACAAAAATATAAAAGGGGATAAGAGGGCTTAAGGCCAACTGTGTGGGCTGCTTGCGTATCGATTGAGCAGTGCTGCTGGTTGCATCGCGGGGCCGCCCAGTGGCTTGGACCTATAAAATTTTCGCCTACCTCACAAAACTTTTCGCGTTTGTAACACTAAGTTTTAGGATACATGCCCTCTTACCATAATGAGATTATCACTAACATTAAATAGATGATCCATGTAATTCTCTCATAGTAGGTCATCCAATGTACTTAATTACACTGACAAGCATCCATATGTTGACTCTAAATATCTCATATCCATGACTTATGAACACTAAAGTAATGAAGAATGCCTTTATTAAATGATTAATTGTGTACATCAAGTGCTAATGGTGATTGCCTTTGGAGTGCCTTTCTAACAATCTCTCACTTGCACTAAAGCCAATCGCTTTTATACATAATGTCATAGGCGAGTATATGTGAGTCAAACTTCTTTTAGGGAAGTAGCTTAATGAGTGGATCAACTACATCTTGATCAGTGGGAACTCTCTCTACCATTAATTGTTCCTAGTTATGATTTCTTTAATCAGGTGGTAACGCCTAAGCACATGTTTGGATCATTGATGAGACCATGACTCTTTTGCTTGTGCAATGACTCCATTGTTATTACAATACAATTCTAAAAGATCAATAATGCTTGGAACCAATCCTAATTCTATGATAAATTTCTTGATCCAAACAGCTTCCTTAGTTGCATCAATATAAATTTCTTGATCCAAACAACTTCCTTAGTTGCATTAAAAGTGACAATGTACTCTGCTTTGGTTATTGAATCTATTGTCGTTTCCTATTTGGAACTCTTCCAAGTGACTGCTCTACTATTAAGAGTGAAAACATAACCCGAATGGGACTTGTAATTGTCCTTGTCAGTTTGCAAGCTGGCATCGGTATACCTTTTATCCAAAAGCTTACCATCTCCATAAACCAAGAATGCGTCCTTAGTCCTTCTAAAGTACTTAAGGATATTCTTGACAGCCATCTAGTGACCTTTACCAAGGTCTGACTAATATTTGCTCATGACATTCAGAGCATATGATGCATCTGGCCTAGTACAAAACATAGCATACATGATGGATCCTATAGCCGAAACATATGGAATCCTACTTATGCGAGCCTTTTTGTCTTTTATCTTTGGACACAAATTTTGAGAGAGTAATTTTATGACTCATTGAAATGTAACCTCTCTTAGACTACTCCATGCTAAACCTATTTAACATCTTATATATGTATATAGACTATGAAAGACCAACCAACTTCTTAGATCTATCTCTATAGATCTTTATCTCTAAAATATAGGTAACTTCTCTAAGGTCTTTCATGGAGAATTTCTTCAATAGCCAAATTTTAACTAATTGAAGAACAAAGACATTGTTTCATATGAGTAATATGTCATCTATATATAGCACTAAGAAAACAACTGCACATCCTTCTTGTAAACACACAATTCATTTGTATTTTATGAGAAACTAGACTCTTCGATTGTCTTATCAAAGCGGAAGTTTCAACTCTAGGATGCTTGCTTTAATCCATAAATGGACATTTAAAACTTGCATATCTTTTCACCATCTTTAGATATGAATGCCTCAAGTTGTATCATATACACCTCATCGGTTAGGTTTCTATTAAGGAAAGTCGTCTTCACATTCATTTGTCATATCTCATAATCATAATGAGTGTTAATGGCTAGGAATATCCTAATTGATTTAAGCATGACTATAGGAGATAAGGTTTCATCATAGTCAATCCTTTGTCTTTGATGATATTCCTTTGTTATAAGCCTAGCTCTATAGGTAACTGTATTACCTCCATGCCAGTCTTCTTTTTGAAGACCTATTAGCACCCAATGAGTTTGATCCCTTAGGTGGGTCAACCAAAGTCCAAACTTTGTTTTCATACATGGAATCCATCTCTAATTCCATGGTCGTTAGCCATTTATTAGAGTTAGAATTATTCAAAACTTCTTCATAGGTTGTAGGTTTGTCATCCTCTATGAGTAATATGTCTTTCTCATCACTCATAATAAATCCATATCTCATAGGGACTGAACGAATTATACTATACCTACGAAGCGGTTGTGTTTCAGAAGGTGTTATTGTAAACTCATCTTCATGAATGATAGATTCAGGTTCTACCAATTGATCAACATCTGTTTGAGCATCCTGAACTTCTTCAAGTTCAATCCAGCTCCCACTATTATCTCTTAGAAGAAACTCTTTCTCTAAGAAGGTAGCATGCTTTGAAACACACGCCTTTTGTTCCAAAGGGTGGTAAAATTGATACTCATATGATTCTTTTAGATATCCCATAAACAAACATCAGTTAGACTTTACTTCTAGCTTATCAGACATTGTTTGTTTCACATAAACAAGACAACCCCATACTCTCAAGTAAGAAAGTCTAGGCTCCTTCCTATTCCATATTTCATATGGAGTAGTATCAATTGACTTAGAAGGGACTCTATTTAATATATAAAAAATAGTCTCTAGTGTATGACCCTAAAATGATTTGGACAAGTTAGCAAAACTCATCATAGACCTCACCATGTCCAACAAGGTTTGATTTTTCCTTTCAGCCATACCATTGTGTTGTGGCATGTAAGGTGGAGTCCATCAGGATAATATTCACCACCTAGATCAGATCTCAATGTCTTCATACTTCTGTCAAGTTGTTTCTCCATTTCTTTTTTTTTTATTTCTTTGAATTTTTCAAAGGCTTTAGATTTTTACTCATAAGATACACATACCAATATTGTGAATAGTCATTAATAAATGTAATGAAGTAGGTAAAACAACATCTAGTGTGTATGGATATTAGCCCATATACATAAGAATGTATAAGGTCTAATAGCCCATTAGTTCATTCACCTTTTCTCTAAAAGGTGTTTTCGCCATCTTTCCTAATAAGCAAGATTCATATGTGTTGTATAATTCATAATTAAATTTAATTCACCATTCCTGTGTAACTTAGTCATGCGCCTCTCACTTATATAGGCTAGGCGACAATGCCATAAATATGATGGTTTGATATTATCTTATTTTTATCTTTTATTATTATTTATATTAAGAATAGAATTAGATACATCAAGTATGTAAATGTCATTGCATAGTATGCCAGTACCATAAAGAACATCATTCAACAAAATAGAATAACCATTGATATTAATTGTCAAATGAAACCCTTTTCTATTTAAACAACAAATAGAAATAATATTCTTAGTAAGTCATGAACATAAGAACAATCCTCTATTCTATTACAAGCCCACTAGGGAGCGTCAAAATATAAGTGCCTATGGTTAAAGCAACAATTATCTCATACATTGGCACAACATAATTTAAAATTTTTGAAAAATCCAAACTAAAGATCACCCTATGGAATTCATAACCAAATATACATACAAAACATAGTTTCTAAAATTTACCTTTAATTTATTTGTTTTGATACTTTGATCTTCAATCCTTCAAATCGGTTATAGCAAACCTCAACTTTCCTTTTTTGAAAAATCTCTAGTGGTATCCACATGAAGAAGATGAAAAGAAACCATCTAAGGTAATGGGGTATTGATCTTCCAAGGTGCTAGTATAGAAGAACAATAAAAGAGAGAAAGAGAGACTTTAATACTTTTAATTAATTTCTCAAAATAAGGCTACTGTAATTTTAGGCTTAAAGTGTCTTTGTATATGTTTTCCAGTTATCTATGGCAAGAGGAAACCAATTCCAAGTGGGAAAAGATAAAAGGGGATAAGAGGGCCAAAGGCCCACTATATAGGCTGCATGTGTGCCCAACATGCAGTGCTGCTGGCTACATGCTAGCACAGCGCAGCATAGTGCTGGCCCACCTTGCGGGACTTGCACCTGCGGCTTGCACCCAAGACAATTTTCGCACTCTTGACACTGTCTGGTCCACAATTTGTCTCTCTTTAACTTGGATCAAATCCAAGACCAATTCACTCTCTCATCACACTCCTCTATGCATATGACCCAATAGGTTCCTAGCTATGTTGGCCACTCAAATTATTACATAATTTGAGCTAGTCATAAGCGGTATCTAGCTACATATCATGACCCTTAATTGATCGAAAATGTTAGTGGTCTGAGTTCGAACCATTCCATTGACAAGTATTTATGCAAACTATTCTTTAACCTCATTATACCTTATTTAGTTCAGAGTATGGACTATGTGTCAACTCCCACTAGAATGACTATATCACATCTAGTCCAAATGATGTTAGTTCTTATCCATGAGACTTATTACTCTACATATATGTACTTGAAGACTTTCTACAAACCATTTCCACATCGGCTAGAGATTCTTAAAAAATGATCTCCATAAGAGGCCTTAAATATACACTCCTATTAGAGGTGGTGAATCCTTTGTTGGCTACTAAATTACCTTCGAATACCTTAAGATGTACCCAATCATCTCTTTATGAGCAACCTTAATGAGGCAATAAAGAAAGATGTCGAAGCATATAATCAATATCTAAGATAACCTTAAGCACCTCAAGTCTTAGGATACATGCACCCTTGCCATGATGAGACTATTACCGATATTAAATAGATGATCCATGTGATTCTTTCATAGTAGGTCATCCAATGTACTTGACTAAACTAGCAAGCATCCATATATTAACTCTAAATAACTCATGTCTATGGCTTATGAGATCAATCACTTAACATTGTTAAGAAGTATAACATGTGCTAGTATTCTGGATTAACAATGTCCAGTCTTGTTAATCCTATGATTAGTTGTATTTAGATATAAACATAATTATACATGATAGGAATCTCACTATCATGATCACATCATGGATTCCTTCATGCTATTTATTATATTATAAACTTCATTAATTAGTTTAAGATTGTTATCAATTCAATTGTCTAAACACTAAAGTAATGAAGAATGCCTTTATTAAATGATTAATTGTGTACATCTAGTGCTAAAAGGTGATTGCCTTTAGATTAGTTCTCTAACATATATATCTTTTTCTTCAACCTTATAAAAACTTCCATAAAAAACACCCTCCATTTTTCTTTTACACATACCATACCTATCTTTAACAAAAAAATCTCTCTAGTTTAACTTTAGTTAACCTAGGAAAATGGTGATTTCATGGTAGAAACTTAGAATACATGAAGAGTTAATGGAAAAAAGGAAGAAGAGAGAAAGTTGTGAAGGGATTTGACTATTGTTGTTAATGATTTAATATGAGTAAAATATTCTTTCTTTCATGAATTTTCTTTAAGATCTTAATGGTTTTGAACATTTTTTACTTTTAGTGCAACACCTGCTAGTTAAGGCTTAGAATTTAGCGTAAAATAATATGGAACATGTAATACATGGGGGTTTTTATAAGGGGTATATGTTGTATGTGAGGTATATTTATGACATAATAGATTGAGTTTTGAAGGTCAAAAGATGCTGATTTTTGGAAAAACACACCTTTCATGCCCATAAAAAGGCTTCACTACTATGACACCACTGGGTATTTAATACATAATCATTTTCCAGTTCTATTTTTGTGCAATTTCTTCAACCCTAACCCTAGCAGCAGCCCCTAAATGCACTAAAATCCATTCTCCATCAATTCCCCTTAATTCCCAAGCCTAAAACACTAAACCCACACCTAAAATTAAGATTCAAACAAGAAAATCAATTTAACAATCTTTTTCAAGTTTTTGTGTGGGACAACAAAGGAGGCTGAAATCCTCCACTTTCCCACTCTAATTTTACCCCATTTTAGTAAGTAATTTTGATCTCTAACCTCCTTTGGTTGGGGTAGTGAATAGAACGAATTTAATAGGTTTTAATTGGTCAAAAGTTAGGTTTTTAGATTCACAGTAAAGAGTTTGTGGGCTTAAGTTTATTGAACAATTTTATTATGCCATTTATGGTTTGTTTACATCTTTGTCGTGTTATGAGATGCTAGGAAAGGTGGAGACACCCACCAAAATGAGAGAGGTCAATAGGACACGTGGTTTCGAGGCTTTGAAAACATGTCTATACATTTATGCATCATAATTTGACCTTTGGCATGAGACTTGATATTTATTTATGCTAAACAAATGGTATAATTGCTGAAATTATTATTCGCATGCCAATAGCATGAACTATCATGATTTATGAAGAATATGTTGACTTGAGATGTTAAATTGTAGCATGATGGTGATTAATTCTATTACTTGCATATTGCTAGAATTGACCTTAAGGTTTGAAGTTTAATAATTGACATGAGATCTAAATGTGACATGATTATGGAATTATGCATACTAATTGAAGCTTGATAATGACATGACATTGTTTATGGAAATTTTTGGCATATTGATGGTACCATGAGTGTTTTGCTATGGTTGATGAACAAGGTGAGTTCTCTTCTTGAGATAATAACTTAATGATGGAAGATTGTGGGTTAAAATTGAATTTGTCATGTTTTGATTTTGTTTTGGATAACCAACATGTATTATGTCAATAAGCTTATAAGTGTTGATAGGTGTGGCTAACATTGGTTAGCTTTAGAGTCTTACATGTGTTATGACTTGTATGTGATTACATACTTGAATGTCCTATGATGTTGGCATTCTTGATATTTTGCCATGATTAATGATATGCACATGCTCCTATGAATAGATGTACATGAATTACATGAGAATGATACATTATGGGATGTGATACATGAATATGGTATAAGGCAAAGCAATGGACTACTATGCAAGAAAAAAAAATGAAAATGTTTTATATGCCTATTTCTCTATATTAGGACTAGATATATGATAGATGACATTTTATTCAGAGTCTTTTATAGTACCATAGATTTTATTACATGATTCTTATTTATTGGGCCTTTGGGAGTTCTCTTGTCCTTATTTTTAGCAACTTTATATTTTACCCAATCAAGGTGGCTTAAGCTTTGAGAGCGACCTTGACTACAAGCTTAAATGAGCATAGTTATAGATAGACACTGATATGTGAATAGGCTGACCGAAGCTCTGTGAGTGTTCCTATTCACAACCCATTATTCGGATAGTTTGAGTATTAAGTAAATGGACTACTAGCTAATGAAATGGAAATGGACACGTGTTACATTTGCTATGAATTGTGTTATTTATCCATTAATGGATGATTTTGTTATAAGTCATGTTATCCATATAAAAAGTTATGCTATGCGAACTTATGAAACGTTACATGATATGTAGCTATAGGTTACATGTAATATCAGTTGTGAAAGGTTTTTCTATGTTACAAAAGTAATGGTAGATGGCTTTCATGTCCAGGTATGTTCCATGGTTGATTATAATTATGACTGGCATGTTCTTATTGACTGTACATTTTATAGATACATATATACAACATGAGAATATGAAACCAAGTATGCCATGTTTGTTTATGAAATTGTATGATAGAATTATTATGCCTATATATACTACTAAGCTTGCAAAAGCTTAGCATTTGGGTTTTTCTGCATGCAGGTCTTGGAGCTCTAGAGAAAGTTGACTGAAGGGAAAGCCTTAGCTTGTTGGAGCCGGTTGGAATAGAGTTGGTTATTTACTTCATACATTTTTATTTATTTTTCCATGACATTTTAAGTATACTGGATTGTAATAAAAATTTAATTGGATTAATTCTTTATTTATTGATTTTCAATAAATTATAAGAATTGGGTATGTTGAACCTGTGTATGAAGTTTTAATTCAGATATTTTAAAGAATCATATTATACGTGACAGATATTTACATAATAATACAAGTTGATGATGGTGTTTTAGTGATAGAATTTTGATATGAGACAAGAATGTATGAAATATATTTATATGATGATTAGACACAACAATTTTTGAAAACGTTTTTAATTAGACACAAAATTTACATGATAAATAGATTTGGACAGATTTATATGTGATAGTTGAGTAGTATTCTCCAGTATAGTAGGAATTATCCCGCTCTATGGGATGGTGTTACATTTTGGTATCAGAGCCTAGTTTATACAATTGTATACTTGAGCAGGTTATGAGTTTATCATGGATTATATATATGTATCTCATCTGACTCTAACATGAGCTACATCTTCGTCAACTTGTGGGACTAGAGAACGATGTTGTCCAAATACTGTGTTGTCCAACAATGGCAACTTTCATGATACTGGGGCTCAAAATTAGCCCACTATGACTAATGTCCAATTTTCGTATGTCATACTGGATCTGAATCAACTAGAGCTGGATAGATTGATAACAAAATTCTTTCTTGGCCTACCGGATCTGAATCAACCAGCTGGATAGACTGACAACAACATTTTTTCTTTCATCAGATGGCTAGTTTCCTACAATTGCTTATACGAGTGGTGCCATAATAGTAGGCTCTTCCACCTCCTCCTCCTCCACCACCACCACCACTACCACCTAAACTTGAAGTTCTCATTGATAGGCTCCACAAATATGGAGCAGTTGTTTTTTGAGCAAGAGAACTGATGACCCTACTACAGTAGAGCATTGGCTAGAGTAGACTAAGAGGCTGTTTAGGGAGCTACAGATACCAGTTGAGGATCGGTCGAGGTATGCCATATCCTT
Source organism: Balakata baccata (assembly GCA_949630135.1). Lineage (NCBI taxonomy): Eukaryota > Viridiplantae > Streptophyta > Magnoliopsida > Malpighiales > Euphorbiaceae > Balakata > Balakata baccata. The sequence continues at coordinate 18,437 of CATIWF010094566.1, read as the reverse complement.
ACTCCAAACTAATACATATAACTAGTGGAAGACCATCTTGATGAGAGCAGAGGTGGCAGAGGCAGTCACTTCGGATTTCTTCCTCGAGCAGTTCAAAGAGCAATACGTATCTTAGGTGTACGTGGATGAAAAGAAAAAGTATTCTATGAAACTTAAATAGGGCAGGATGTCAGTTGTTGAGTACTAGCATGATTTTATTTTACTAACCAAGTATGCCTAGAGCTGTTAAAAAGGGACAGGTGCAGGCACTTTGATGATGTTCTCGGTGGCAAAGTTGGTGATATCATTACAGCTTTACGGCATAACAATTTCACAGAGCTAGTCACCTCTGCCATCACCCTTGAGAAAAGAAAAAGAAAAAGGGCAGAAGATGATACAAGAGATAATTAGCTCTAATGCCTTAATATTCAAGGAAGAAGGGCCTTTCATTTTAGGGTCAGTCTCAGGGTAAGGGTCAGGGCTAGCATAAGAACCAATTTTAGGAAGGATCTTAAAGGAGGGGTAGCCCTTTAGGACTACTTCATATGCGAGTAGCATTCAGACCCAGCATACCACAGAGAGTACACCCTTATGTGAGACCAGCCACAGGGACCATAAGGGCGAGTGCATACTGGCTAAAAGTGCTTGTTTTAGATGTGGGCAATAGGGCCACATGAGAGGAATTGCCTGTTGATGATAGGTAATGCTCCCATACAAACTATAGCTTCTACCCCAGCTAAGACTAGACCTCAGACTAAGGGTGGCCGCCTCAAAGACTATCAATAGGCCAAGGCCACACCGGACTCTAGCTATAGCTTATACTATATAGGCTAGGGAGGACCAAATAGCTACAGATGTCATAGTTGGTATGTTTTCCTTATACAATGCTGATCTTTGTGCTTTGATTAATTCTAGCTCTATACACTCTTACATATGTACTAACACTCCTGAACAATATAACGTTATCAATGAGCCGCTAGAATATGAGATAGATGTAACCAGCCCTTTAGGCCACAATACATTTATTAACTGGATTTATAGGGGTGGTTATCTTTTGATTGTCTAAAGGAGGGATTTTCTAGCTTACTTAATTGAGTTACCCTTCTATGAGTATGATGCTATTTTCAGCATGGAATGGCTATCATAACATAGGACAGTAGTAGACTACCAAGGAAAATGTGTGAGATTTAAGAAATATGATCAGGGGGAGATTGTTATGAGAAGAGAGTTGTTTCCACAACCTCCACATGTGAATTCTATGATGAAGGCAAAACAGATGATGAGGAAGGGTTGTGAGGCCTACTTAGCCCATGTGATTGATACCAGGAAAGGAAGTCCAAACCTTAGGATATTTTTATAGTGAGTGAGTTTCCAAATGTGTTTTCAAATGACATGACAGGCTTACCACTAAATAGAGAGGTTGAGTTCTCTATTGAGCTCACCTCAAGTATAACACCTATCTTAGCTACTCCATATAGGACAACTCCGTCTGAAATGAAAGAGTTTAAGGTTCAGTTATAGGAGCTGTTAGACAAGGGTTTTATCTTGAGTTAATCTTGGGTTAACAAACACTTAGATTAGTCTTGTAACAAGGGCTTCGTATATGAGCTAAGTTGCAAGGAGTTGGTTATTGTATTGATCATTAAAATGTAAGGGAATTTTGGGTTGAGTGTTAGCCTTGGGGTGGCGGGTATTGAAGAAGCCAATAAGGACTTAAGCACCATTCCTATTGATGTGCTCATTCATAAGCTTCTTACACATGAGATGGCTCTTACTAGTGATAAGGAGCTTAAAATGGAAAGGGAGAAGAAGAAGCCTCTTGCACTCAAGGCAAGCACGACTACCTTTAAGGCTCAAGACTTGGACCTCATTAGTGATGATGAGGAAAGTGAAGAAAAGGATGAGGAGATAGTCATGCTATCAAGAAAAATGAAAATGATGATAGCTAACGAATATGCGGCTCTCAAGAACTACAAGCAATGAGCTTTAAAGTTCAAAGTCTCCTTATCCAATTTCAATAAGAATAAGGAGGAGATAAAGTGTTATAAGTGTGGCAAGAAGGGACATATCAAATTGGAATGTCCTAGGCTCAATAAGTACAAGGGCAAGTCTCACAAGGATGGTGGAGACAAAGGCTACAAAGCTACATGGGATGATACAACATAAAGTGATGATGAGGGGAGTTAAGAAGAAGTGGCAAACTTGTGCTTCATATCCTGGAGGACACTCCAATGAGGTAACTTCTACTTTTTACTCTTATGCTTTTAGTTTTTATGACGATGATGATGTTGATGGTGATCTCATTGAGGTCAGGAGCCTAGAGGTAGAAAGATACAAAAAGAAAATGGATTTTCATAAGAGAAATAGCTCTAAGCTTAAGGATGATTTATCCAACCTTCAAAAGGTTGTGGAAGAGCTAAAAACCTCTCATGCTTCTCTTAAGTCATTGGATGATATTTCTTATGGAACCTTAACTAAAAATTTGCTTAAAGGAAATTAATGCTTTAAAAAATGAGGTTGAGGAGTTGAGACTTTATATTTCAAAATTTCATAAGGGGAATGAGAATTTGGATACACTCATTGTATCACAAAGACCTCCTTTGTGAGGCATGGCTTAGGCTTTAATAGGGCATCATCATCATCATCCCTACCTAGCACCACATTTGTTAAAGCTTCTGCATCACAAACCTCTTCTCTTGAGATAGTTGCCTTTAAGGCAAAGAGCAAGGGACACATAAAAGTCCCTACTCAAAGGAAGAGTAGTAAAGGCTCATTTGGTTCAAGAGGGAAACCTCAAAAGGCCAATCATGCATTCTTGTACAAGAGGCATGCACTTAGGAAAGCACTCATTTCATACAATTTTGTTTGTTATTGCACTTCTTATTATGCCTCAAATAAAAAGGTTATGAGGCCTAAACTCCAAGTGAAGTGGCAAGAGTCTTTTAAGACTAAGCAATGTCAATATTGCATAGAGATTGGGTTCATTAAAATTCATTGTTTGATTAGAAAATCCCATTAGGGTTCTTTTAGGACTAACTCCCAATGACCCAAGTTTGTTTGGATACCTAAGAACCAAACTTGAATTTTTGTCTTTCAAGTATGCCTTAAATCCATAAATAAGGAAAATGTATGACTATTGGATAGTGGATGCTCAAGGCATATGACAGGAAACATGAGCCTCTTCACATACATCAAATGTATAATTAGTGGTAAGGTCACCATTGGAAACAATGCTAAGGGTAAGGTAATTGGCATTGGTTCCATAGGACTTGATGGTGTTTCAATTATGGAAGATGTGATACTTGTTGATGGTTTAAAGCATAATCTTTTAAGTGTGAGTCAATTATGTGATAACGGAAACCATGTCAACTTTAGCTTTAATAAATGTCTAGTGATCTCTTTAAATGGTGAAGAGATATTCAAAGGAGAAAGAGATGGCAATTATTGGTAGTAAATGGGTTTATAGGAACAAGTTATATGTGAAAGGTAACATCACTAGGAACAAGGCTATATTGATTGCCAAAGGGTATAACCAAGAGAAAGGCATTGACTATAAAGCAACCTGTATTTTGTTAGCATATGCATGCCATATGAATTTTAAGCTTTTTCAAATGGATGTTAAAAGTGTTTTTTAAAATGGTTTTATCTCGAAGGAAGTTTATGTTGAGCAAACTCCCATTTTTAAAGATCATGCATTTCCAAATATTGTCTTTAAGCTTACTAAGGCCTTGTATCGATCAAAGCAAACTCCTAGAGCTTGGCACAAAAGGCTTAGTTCATTTCTTTTAGACAACAGGTTTTCCAAATGACATGTTGATAAATCTCTTTTCATTAAAAAACATGAGCATAACACTTTGATTGTTCAAACTTATATTGATGATATCATTTTTGGGTCTACTAATAAATCTCTTTGCTAAGTGTATGACTAAGGAATTTGAGATCAGCATGATGGGAGAGTTCAAATTATTCCTTGATCTTCAAATCCTGTAAAGCAAGGAGGGCATCTTTATCAACCAATCTAAGTACATAAAGGAACTAATTAAGAATTTTAGAATGGATGGATGCAAGAATGCCAAGACCCCAATGCGTACATCAACTAAATTGGATAAAGATGAGAAGGTAAAGCTATTGATGAAAAGCTTTATAGAGCTATGATCAGTTCACTTCTTTATCTAACTGCCTCTAGACCCGACATCATGCATAGTGTATGCTTATGTGCTAAATTCCAATCATGTCCTAGGAATGCCATTTGCATGCCATCAATCATATTTTAAAATATCTTTATGGACTAATGCATTTAGGATTATGGTATCCTAGGAATTCATTATTTCATATCATTATTTTTTCATATGCCAATTATGCCAGTAGTCTTTTAGACAGAAAAAGCACGTTCGAAACTTGTCACTTTATTGGTGAATGTTTAGTTTCTTAGTATAGCAAGAAACAAGTTTCGGTTGCCTTGTCTACCACCGAAGAGGAGTATATAGCAGCGGTTTATGGTTGCACCCAAGTTCTTTGAATGAGATAACAACTCAAGGACTATAGCCAAGTGATTGATCACATACCCATCAAATGTGACAACATTAGTGCAATAAATATTTCAAAAAATTCCATTCGACATTCTAGAAGTAAACACATTGAATAATGCTTCATTTTATCAGAGATCATGTTCAAAATGGTGATGTTATGTTAGAATTTATTGACACTAACAGCCAATTGGCAGACATTTTCACCAAGTCTCTCAATAATGAAAGGTTATGTTTTATAAAAAGGGTGCTTGATGGGAGCACATTGGTTTGAAATGAATTTTAGGTCATGCATTTACATCATTCATGTCATTGTGCATTATGATGTGATTTGTACACCTTATGTGTTTGATATGGATGCCATGCTCATATTTCCTATGTAATGTGATTATGTGCAAAATTTGAACATTTGTGTTATTGAAGTTTAATTTAATGAACTTCAAGGTTCAAATGATCAAAGACATTCATTTTGATCATATTTTATATGCCACATTAGGATGCTTAGGTCTCAGTCTCGTTTTGTCTCTTTTATATCTTTCTGACACATAATTGGCGCTCAAAAAGCCCCTTTCCAATTAGGAATGGCTTCGTGGGCTCGCAAACTTTTCTTTACCGGTCGTGAATATTCAACTTGTTCTTAATGGTTGCCAGCCTTTCAAATTTCACACTCGGAACTCCTTTTCCACTCGTGAAATTTAAAAATTTTTTGACCATTGCATATATTAAGAGTCTCACGCTCGGGAATACCCTCTTCGTGCTTGGGAAATAGTGCATCAATTCAAAATTTTTTTACAGTTACATAGTTCACGGTCATGAACCTATGTTTCCTGATCAGGAACCTCTCACTGATAACTTTTGGAAAACTATCAAAATCCATTTCTAAAGCATCATAACTCCCTATTTAAAGCCTTAAATGGCTCTTTTATGTCCTTTTCACATATATATACCCTCATTTTCTCTCTTTCACCCTCACTTTCGTATTCAATTCTCTTTCTCTTGCTTTCTCACTCTAAAACTCTCTTACAAGTTCATCTTACTTCTCTTTTTCTTCAATTGTCCGTGGCACCCAAGGCAGCCACCTCCAAAGTCGGTGCCTCTAAGGGAAAAGGACTTGCCTCCTCTTCAAACATGCCTATAACCTCTTCTGAGTCTTACGCTTGGGAGTACCCTTTTTGGCAGGTAATGGTGTAGCAATTCCAAATTTTTTACCGTTACACGATTCGTGGTCAGGAACCTTTGTTTCCAGATCTAGAACCTCTTATTGACAGCTTTTTGAAAACTATCAAAATCCATTTCCAAAGCATTATAACTCCCCATTTAAAGCCTCAAAATGGCTCTTTTCTTTCCTTCTCACACATATATATATACCCTATTTCTCTCTCTTTGATCCTCACTTTTGCATTAATTCTCTTTCTCACTTTCTCACTCTAAAACTCTTTTAAAAGTTCATCTTACTTCTCTTCTTTTTCAACCATCCATGCCACCCTAGGCAACCACCTCCATAGCTCGTGCCTTGAAGGGAAAAGGCCATGCCTCCTCTTCAAACATACTTATAACCTCTTCTAAAGACCGATTTTCTAAGGAAGAGAAAATTCGATATAATCAAATTAAAAGGAAGACATTCCTCTCTAACAAGACAATAGATATTAATAATGGGGCTAAGGGAATAGATTGAAAAAGTCATTGATGAGATAAGGACCAAGTTTGTCATTCCTAATGAAGACGGCCTTGATGAGCTAACTACCAAATTACTCTCCACCTTCAAGTGATCAAGGATGCCAACCACCATTTAGGCTTCTATGACATTCAATTTAGATGTTTGGACATCAATAAGAGATGACCAAGAATCAACTAGCCAATGTTTTTAGGTTCCTAACATAAGGCATGCTCAATGATGTAAGTACATGCCTTAGTTACCCTGCTTTTTGGCAATCCATTTCTTGTGAGAACCACCTTGATAAATTCTCCAACTCTAAACACAAACTCTTTTCTTCATTTCATCCTTTATCGTGTTCTTACTTTCACCTTTAATGCTAGACGTGATAGTAATGAAAAGGTAACCAATGAAGACCTCTTTCTTTTATATGCCATGATCCATTATAAGAAGATGGAAACCGTACCCTTCTAATTGACAAATTTCACTCCATGGTCAATACCAAATCTCTTGGTGAAGATGGCCTTGATGAACTAATTACCAAATTACTCTCCACCTCCAAGTGATTAAGGATGCCAACCACCATTTAGACTTATATGGCATTCAATTTAGATGTTTGGCCATCAATAAGAGATGACAAAGAATAAACTTGCCAATATTTTCAGGTTCCTAACACAAGGCATGCTCAATGATGTAAGTACAAACCTTACTTACCCCGCTTTTTGGCAATCCATTTCTTATGAGAACCACCTTGATAAATTCTCTAACTTCAAACACAAACTCTTTTCTTCATTTCATCCTTTATCGTGTTCTTACTTTCACCTTTAATGCTAGAGATGATAGTAATGAAAAGGTAACCAATGAAGACCTCTTTCTTTTGTATGCCATGATCCATCATTAGAAGATGGAAACCACACCCTTATAATTGACAAATTTCACTCCATGGTCAATACACTAGAATCACCATCTCTTTTCATGGCTAAATCTCTTGATTGAAGACTACACCTACCTTCTCACTATAACCCGCTCCAAATTTGAGAACCCTTTTAACATCTAATACCTTCTAAATTGCAAATCCATTAAAAGGGGAAACCAAAGGTGGAAATGACTTTGTGTAGGCCCTTAGAGAGCAAAGAGCCCAATAGTCTTGTAACACTCAATTACCCTACTCTAGATTAGCAAGGTAAGTGAGCATTACCTATTTAACTGTATTAATTAAAAAACTTGGACCTTTTTTTTAAATCCTTACTTTCAATATTCTTTTATTTTATTTATACAAATATCCTTTTAAATAAGTATTTTATACATATAAAAAATAAGCATTATTTTGTATCGTGTAATAAAATATATATTTTTGCACTAGAATATTATACTTTATTTTGTACTTACATGCCCCATTATATGCACTACATGAGAAAAATCTTTGATAATATATTATAATATGTTATCAAAATATATCAAAATTAATTTGGAGCTTTAAGCTACTATCTGTCTGGATTTTTTTCTTCTCCTGACAGATATTCTAATGTTTCAGATCTTTTGAATCTGCATGAAGAAAACTTACTCGCTCTAAGCTAATAGCTTAGTGGTACTTCATAGGATAAGATCTTACATATATATGTTAATTCATGCCATTTTTATTATACTACATACATTACAAATTATTCAATTAAAACATGTAGATTCATCGTTCATAACTTAGAAATTCATCTTTCTGAACTTACAGATTCATCATTTAATAACCATCTTGTATCCAATAGTCTAATTAAATTATTTCAAGGTATTTAATATTTTATATATATACATGTATTTTTTTTTTCAAGCTCATAAAACTTGTGTCTGAACACATAGATAGGAATATGGAGTTGTCATTCTCAGCTTTTTAAGTATGCCCTCACCGACTTTTTAATTAATGTCATCAACAGCTTTTTGAATAATGTCATTATTTATTTTTTTTAATATTGCCATCACCAGCTTTCTTTCTAATAGCATCATTACCTGCTTTCTTTACAATAATTAAGCTACACGTGCATTTCACTTGATCCTTGATTGACATGCCAAACCATCATTTATTCTAGTTCTAGACTGAGTGTATTTGGGCTGTGACATTATTAATTCTTTTTATAAAAAAAATTTACAAATATCACACAATTATATGTTATATGTCTCATACATAGTAGTAAGATTAAAATTTTCTAACATTCATCACAATTACACTTCATAGTACATGAAAAAGACAAATGCAAATTCTATTTATAAGGTAGATTTCGGCTCTGGGTTTGAGCCCTAATTTTGGCCAATTTCTAATTTGTTTTTTTATCTTGTGGTCTTCTATAAACTTTTAGCTTACTATTTTAGCTTTAATTTTTCAAAAAGAATCAAGGAAATCCAAATTTTATATCAAAATTTATGGTCAAATTACCAAGCGGTGTTCATTAAACTTTTGTCCAGAATTTTCTTGGTTCACTTAGGTCCGAGGTTTTTTAGCTGATTTTTGACCTAGTTACATACCAAATTTCAACTTATGTTCTCCATAAAGTTTTTAGCACTATGTGTTAGCTTTCATATCCAATTAGTTTCATACAAATCTAAATTATGTAGCCTAAGTTATGGTCAATTTTGTCGAGGCTATTCCAATGCTTGTGTGATAGGGTACCTATTAGTTTCATTATAAATTAATTAATTTCATGATCTTATGTATTTATGTTTATGCCCAAAATTTCCAAATCACAAATACATTCATAAGACTTAATATTTTACACCATTATACCACAAAATTTAAAGGCCAACAATTTTAATATACTACATTGCAACCCAAATGCATCAACAAACATTATACACAACATTACATATTTATTAAGGCATGCAAGATTTTTATCCAAGAAGCACTTACCTAGGCAACCTCAAACCTTCTCCTTTCTTCACTTTTAAGTGGCCTTTTCTTTCCCTTTATCCATCCCTTCATAGGCACTCCCTTGCCCACCTGTTTGGCCTTACCAAAACAAGCAAAATTTCTTTCAATGCCCATATATATGACTAATGTTTATGCATGACTTATATCTAGTGTTTAAATGCTTTTCCACCTCTTTCATTATCTTTAATTCTGCATTTCTTTACCTTATTTAACTGCATTATAACCATTAGTCACTCACCCCGCTAATCACAACCAAAACAGCCCCACTAACTAAATAATCTTTTTCTTTACATACATCACCTTCCTATCACTAATCCACCATTAATCACTTCTAAATATTTTTTCCTTAATTTCCCTTCATTAGGTAGCCCCAAACACCTCCTCATAGGTCTTATACTTTTAGTTTTCAAGCCATAAAATCGCCATTTACAACAACATAAGGCTCAACTCCATCATTTCTCCAACATACAAACACTTCTCAATACAAGTCACACAACATCAACACAAACCCTAATCTAACAATTCTAATCACAACAATCAATTACAAAGGTCTCAGGTAGGTGGAAAAAAGTTGAATGTAAGAAGAACAAACTCACCTTGATAGATCTTTAGCTTGGCCGAAATCCCCTTCAAGTTTTCTTCCCTTTTCTCTTTTGTTCTTCTTTCCTTCTTCCTTTCTAGATTTCTTTTATGGTGGAACCTCCCTAATTTCTTGGTTTCTCTCTCTTTAATTCTTCTTTTCCACTCTTTTAGAAGTTTAACGGAAGCAAAAATGGAAAGTTAGGAGAGATGGGGTGGCCGGCCATAAGGGAGAGAAAATGAAGATGAAGATGAAGATGACTTTGGATAAGTGAAAAATATGCCATCAAATTTGACTTTTATACCAAGGTTAATGTATGTAGGTCCTACTAATTAGTTTAATCTTTCTTCCTATTGGTCTATTAACTTAATTAATCTTGATTAAATTTTAATTATAGAAAATTCCACTTCCATCACATGATTCCCTAATTCTTACAAATTTTTCCCCAATAATTTCAATAATACCAATTTTGTCCTTCGGGTGATTTTAATTTTTTCTTAATTTTTTCACCAATCTTTTAATTCTCATATACTAATATCCCTACTTATTTTTTCTTATTATTTATAATTTTTCCATGGGTCTAAATTTAGAGTTCAATCGAACTGGTGCGCCTAATTAAGGCCATGCACAACCGGGCCCTATATCGCCAGACATTACAAGTCTACCCAAGTCATGTCTAAGAAAAGGGCTAGATTGTCAAGAGGAAGAAGTGAAAGAAGAGCCCCCATAAGTGCATGATCCTCAACCTCTCTCATTGTAAGATATCTATAACTTGCAAATGAGATCCTTCAATTTGATGAAGGACATGATGACGCATCTCCACTTGGATATTCAAGGGGTGCAAGGCCACATAGGGATGCAATTGTAGCCAACAAATCTTGATGAGGTAGCACACTTTAAGGGGGAGCATAATGAAGATGAAGATGAAAAGGGAGATGATGAAGAAGGAGGAGATGCTTAGTTCTAGACCCCAACCTTTTCTTTATGTCTTTTGTTTCTTTAGGTCTTAAGTGTTGATAATGTGGCTTTAAATTTGATCAAACATTTATGCCTTTTTGTGTAACACATTACTTTTAATTTAATGATATTGTGATTATTTTTGCTTTATATTTCATTTGTCTCACGTGTTTTTCATGCCTTTGGTGATTGATATGTCTTCTTTTTTATCTTGCCAAAGGGGGAGAAAAATCATAGAAACTTAAGCAAAAATGGACTTAATTTCGGATCGATAACTAAGTTAAAAATTGTTGACTTTTAACAATTTGGTTTGACTTAATTGTTCAACATGTAAATGTGCTTAGATTGCCATGAAACTTGTATTACACCTATTTCAATACTTGAATTCATTTCTACACTATTAGTTTATTATTTTTGCTTAGTTTGATTATCAAAATTAAAAAGGGTAGATTGTTGACCTTAGGGTGATTGATCTCTATTTTGATCTTGACAATCAAATTAATTGTCACTAATATTTTCATTAAGTGTTGTTTTGATAGTGTACAAAGTTTCAAGTCAACTAGACTTGATTTACTTAGTGAACAATTCAATCAAGTGCTAAAGATATGTACCGGGAAGAGTTTCACAGTAGGGAAAGGATGTTCTCGACCGGATAAAGTTCAATCCTAAGTGAACTTGAGATACAGTTTTGGTTCATAAATTGTTTCCAAATCGAGAAACTAACCTCGAAGCTAGTGTTCACGACCGGGAAATGTGACTTATGTCTTGAAAATTTAAAAGGACATGACCATTGAAGGTGCCTCAACTAGAATATGCCACGTATGCTCAAAAATTCATAATGGCTAGTTTGGCTTTCAAGCTTCCTGACTGGAAAGTGTTCGATTTTAAAGAATTAAAGCTACATGTCAAAATTCCATGAATATTTCATGATTGAGAGACCAAACAGGAAAGGGCATTTCCCAATTGAGAAAATATAGTCACGATAAAAAAATTTGTCTAAAATTAGCCATTAGAGATGTGGATCAACCAAAGCAAGCCACGTGTCATTATTTGTGGACAAACACCCTTTCACGACCGATCAAGTGTTAGCATTAAACATTTGGATTAATCTAGTAACAAGGGCTTTGTGTGTGAGCTAATTTGCAAGGAGTTAGTTGTTGTGTTGACCATTAAAACACAAGGGAATTTTGGATTGAGTGTTAGCCTTGGGAAAACACCTAGTTGGAAGTGAGCTAGTAAAAAATCTATTTGTAATTTGAGAGAAGTTAGATTAGTATAGAGGACTAGGTTTTGTTAATACTCAAACCTTTATAAAAATTTCTTATGTCAACCTCTCTTACTCTACTCTTTTAATATCTTGCATCACCATTTGCTTAAATTTTTACCAATTCATCCCCCATTCCTAGTGATTATTTGGGTAACAAGATGCATGGTTTTGAGGCTCTGAACATAGGTTTGGACATGTATGCATCGTAATTCAACCTTTGGCATGATACTTGATATTTATTTATCTGAAATTAATGGTATAATTGTTGTAATTATTATTGGCACGCCTATAAGATGAATTATAATGACTTATGAAAAATATGTGGACTTGAGATGTTAAGTTATAGCATGATGGTGATTAATTCTGTAACACCCTCCTATACAGCATACTTAATTGCTATACAATAAAGTGCTACCACATAACTTATTACTATCATGTTATTCCTTTTAAACCTTTATCAGTTAAACATATTGCATTAACATACATCTGTTTAATCATAACAGTTTATAATCATTTAAATAAATATCATGTATCTGAACTTACATAATAAACCATAATCATAAAGTATGTAAATCAAGGGCTCAACACGCCTAAATAAACAACCATGCAAGATCTTAACACCATAAATTTATAAACCAAAATCTATATTAAAACAAATGTCCAATCCCAAAATGCATGAATAAGGTAAAATGTATAAATGTGAGCTGACTTTGGATTTGATTGCTCTGGTTGGCTTGGCTTCTTCTTGTCAACTCTACCTATGGCTCCAGACCTGCGTGCAGGAAACACACACACTAAACTCTCCAAGCTTAATGGTACATATAATCATATAAATTCTATCATGCATATCATACATGTTAAAATTATAGCATTCATTACATGAAAGGCATAATATAACACTTCATCTCATAATCCATTTCATTTTATTCACAGTCGTAAAATCATGCCAAACATTCCATTAACTGATAACAGTTGCATACCTGGTAAGTGGAAGTCTTTCCTTATTCCTCATATTATATTACATTCTCCTGTTTCTATTTAGTCATTTAAATTGCCCAATTACTCTATACTAGACTACTGGATATGGGTCGTAAATAAGGGCGCTCTCAGAGTTGAAGCCACCCTACTCACTTAACCATGACTATCTGAATCTGTATCTAAGTCAAGTGTGCTCTCGGAGCTGAAGCCAACTTGACTGAAAAATAAGTAATTGCTAGCATAATGTGTCAAGGGTGCTCTCAGAGCTATAGCCACCTTGCCGAGAAATAAACATATGAATAATCCTACGATACTATAACCACCCTCAATGACATGTCATCTGTTTTATAGTCAGTTCTAGTACGAGTAAGGACATTTAAGTCTTTTTTCTTTATAGTCGCATGAGCCATGTCCTATGGTTAAGACAGCATTTCCGTGATATCGCATAGCAACTTAACAGTGTAACACATTATCATTCATATCATCATTTCTATATCATATCACATCATAATACATGTATCATCATATACATGTCCATTTATCTCATGTCATGCCATAGCACATTGGGCATAATGTCATTGTCAACACATCTCAATGGAATTTTCACATATCCATGTTTTTTCAATATTACATCATAATAGATTAGGCATATGTAATCAATATCATCAAAACTAGCATCATATCCATTTATACAAGCATGTTTGTACCTTAGCACATGGAGGCGTGCCATTGTGATATTGGTACGTCTGGTGTGGCCCATCGCAGGGCTGTACAGGTCTGGGGTCATGTGAGTTTCGACCGAAAAAGACTCGACACCAATATAATAAAATTTAGTTTTCACATGCTAACACCAATTCACTGGATTTCAAAGCACAATACTAAATTCTAGAACACCATAGAACATATAAATAGTTCATATTGCCATTTTAAATATAACATAATTCATTTAACTCATATTATACCGATTTAGATATAAAATCATGATTAATCCATGTCCTTAATTCACCAAATCATTCTCAAGCAATCAGTTCCAGATTCATGGCATTCAACAATGATATAACATCCAAAAATACCTATTCACTAGCAAACATGCAGCCAGAAAGCGAATAAATATGATTATATATACAAACCTCTAATTATGGAGCCGAGAAATCCACACTCTATGTCTCTCTCACGTTCTGATGTTCGTTTCTATCTTCTGCTTCATTCCTTAGCATCAAACATACGAATCAAGGGTCACAAATTGTTCTATACCTTATGTTCTTACGGAATCACACTGAGAAATTGAGAAAAACCTTAACTTTTATGATAATAATCCATTAATCCCAATTTAAGAGCATTAGAAGAATGAGATACTTACTAAATCACCTCTGGAAATCAAGAATAGAGATGAACCATACGGTTCCAAGGGTTGTTTGGCAGCTAACTTGTGTTATTGATAAAAAAAATAGTAAAAACCCTAATTAAATCCTTGATAATCCAATCCAAATTGTGTTTTCTAGTGTTAAATGAAAGATAAAATCAATGGAGAATGAATAGGAATATTTCTAGAGTGTCTAGGGTGTGCTGATATCGGTTGGGTTTCTAATAGGTGCAAAATAGGGTGCAAAATGGTATATATATAACGTGTAGTCCAGAGGCGAGTCCCGATCAAGAACCTAGTATTGCGAGCAGGAAACCTTTCCCTACCACAATCTAGCCTTTCCCGAGCAGGATTAGGCTCTGTCCACCTATATAGAAAATAAGCCAGAATTGACCCATAATACCCTCTGTAGTCCACATAAATTCTATGCCTTAAATTATGGATGTTACAGTGTAGCTATCCTACATCCATGTGTAAAAGGTGGGGATCACACATCCCTTCATCATTTATTCAAGAAGACAAAAATGATAGTTAATTTGGCATATATGAGAAATGGCTCAGGAGTTTGGTTATGGAAACTTTAGAGATGGAATATCAAAATGAATAGAGAATTAAGACGTCATAGAAAGGATTGTATCGACAATGATGTGACAAGGGAATCAGAGAGGATTGGAAGACTAAAGAAGGAACATTGGGGTGTTTTCTCATATAACTTTAGGTTATATATTAGGTGATGACTAGATGTATGTGTTTCATATGGGCAAAGAGTGCCCTCTTATAGGATTTTATGAGTAATGAAAAGTTAGATAAAGAGATTGGAAGGTGTCAACATCCAAATCAAGCAAAAGAGTAATACTCGGTACTCTCATAATAAGGGACGATTTCCTAAAACCTTAAACAAACACTAGATCAGAAGTAAGATGGCATACAAAGTAGGAAATGGTTTCCATGAAACTTAGTAGCAATAGGTTGTCAATCTAACATGATATATTATAAAGCAAACATTACAAGAAGATAATAATGTTAGATAAATAAGCATGTTGTTTGGTTCTAGTTGTCAATAAAAAGGGGATAAAGGAAGAAAAGAGGGAACTGTTTAAGACTATTTTGGATCGTGACATTTTTCTTATGGCAAGGCTAATATGGTTTTTAATGCTCTTAATAAAGGACCTGGGCAGAAATTTCACCTCAGGCGAGGTAGGATGTATAAACTTATGATAAATTTGCGATATAATCTAGTCAGTTTTTAAGGGAAGGAGATTTAAAGTCTCTAGTGAACTGAGATGGTTGGAGATACTATCAAATCTAAAGTGTGTGTAAGGCACGATGCACTGAATTCCTAAGGGGACACTAAGGATGAGTATGACTCACATTTAAGGAAAAATGACCCAATGGATTTGGAAGAGAACCCATGTGTTCAAACTGACACATAAGACATGAAGGAAGATTGAAACCGTCTAAAAGGAGACCAAAGAGAAATGGACTTACAAGGAGGTAAGTGTTATAAAAGAAGGGATATTTTATTTAAGATGAGGAATGAAACATATGGAGAAGAAAGTTGGTTTAGGATTTTCTTAAGGATAAGGATCCTAAGATATGAAAAGGGAGACTATATAAGTTGGACATGTGGAAACATACTACGTGCAAAAGCAAAAGGGATTGGTTGTTCATGAAACAACCTTATGAACAAAGCGAGGTGAGATGTTGTGTATGTAACACCCTCCCATATAGCATACCATTGCTACACAAGGGAGTGCTACCACATATATATTACTGATCCTTTAACTATTATTCCCTTTTTAGCCCTTACCATTTTAACATATTATAATATCATTCATCTGATTATCCATAGCAACATGTAACCATATAAATAATTATCATACCAATTACTTTATACTAGACTATCGGATATGGGTCGTGAATGGGGGTGCTCTCGGAGCTGAAGCCACCCTACCCACCTAACCATAACTATCTGAATATGTATCTGAGTCAAGTACACGCTCGGAGCTGAAGCTAACTTGACTGAAAAATAAATAATTGCTAGCATAATGGGTCAAGGGCGCTCTCAGAGCTGTAGCCACCTTGCCCGGAAATAAGCTCATGAAAAATCCTATGATACCATAACCACCCTTAATGACATGTCATCTATCATATAGTCAGTTCTAGTATGAGTAAGGGTATTTAAGTCTTTTTCCTTTAATAATCACATGAGCCATATTCCATGGTTAAGACAGCATTTCTATGATATCATATGGCAACATAAACATCGAACATATTATCAATCATATCATCACTTCCATATCATATCACCTCATAATCTATGTATCATCATATACATGTTCATTTATTTCATGTCAAGCCATATCACATAGTACATAATGTCATTATCAACACATCCCAATGGGATTATCATATATCCATGCTTTTCCCTTATTAATCATAAAAGATTAGAGATATGTGCTTCATATCTTCAAAACTAGCATGACACCCTTTCATACAAGCATGTATATACCTTAGCATGCTGCGGTGTGCCATTGCAAAGTTGGTGCCGCTGGCCTAGCCCATCGTTGGGCTTTATAGGCCTAGGGTCATATGAGTACCGATCAAGACTCTCCTTTCCCGACCGGGAAAGGCTCGGCAACAGCAATGTGAAACTCAGTTTTCACATACTAACTCCAAATTTCTTGATTCAAAAAGCATCATACCAATTCCAAAATACCATTCATCATTTAAACAAACCATTTTGTCAACATGAACATGCCATAGTCCAATTAATTCATATTATACCAATTTAACATGAAAAATCAACACTCCACTTCTATTTACTAGAAATATTTTCTTATGAAATCTTTTATTATCTTTAAAAATTATTTTTTAAAAAAATTACTAGATTAAGAACCTTTATTAATCATTATATTTTGGCCAAATTATCAAAAAAAATTTTAAATTTTTATACTTTTAACAAGTCTAGGACCACCTATTCATAATTAAAAAAAAAAAAACAACCTATTCAATTTTTGAACAAATATATGGCAAATAAAAAATGGTGAATTATTTCTGTATGGACACTAGAGTGTTTGGTAAATAATAAAAATAATAAGTCAGCAAGCTACTTGTCACAACGCAACGTTTTGAGTGAAAATCAAAACCTCCATCTTTAGTCCCCAAAGCAATCTTTCTGTTTCTTCCTAATTTTGAATCCCCTATTCTCATTTTCATTACCAACAATGAGGTTGCACTATCACTAGCAACGACTTCATCAACACATAGGAATGCCAATTCAATAAGGATTTGTGGATCACCGTTCCGTACCAATTAAAATGGAACAAATTTTTTGACTTTTGACCGGGGTCGGACGGGTTACAAAAAAATCCAAAATGATATTTAGCGGGAATGAAATGAGAATGATATTTATGTATCATGCCTCATGCCCTATATATATATATATATATATATATATATATATATATATATATATATACTTATTATAAAATACATATTATAAATGGTATTTATAGTCGAGTACAAAAGACAGATATAAAATGCCAAAGGATATGTGACAACCATATCTTTTCAAGATAAGATTAGATCCTCATCTACTGGATCTTTCATTAATGACAATTGTAACGTCCACTAATTAGGACTTAGTTATAATGAATATGTGAGTGATATATATATAAAAAAACAATTGATTTGGAATAAAATTAATAAATGACTAAATTAGAAATTAAAATAAAGTTAATTGTTAATATAGTCAATTTGATTAAATAAGACTACATGATTTTAGTAAAAACTAGTAGGACTCACTATATGTAAAATGTAGAAATAATAATAGTAGCTAAATAATAATAATAATAATAATAATAATAATAATAATAATAATAATAATAATAATAATATAAAATAAATAATAAAAAAATAAATTAGTAAAAAAAAAAAGCAAAAAAATCTGGATTTCAGTCGGCTCTACAGTGGCTGGCCAAAGGGAGTATAAACAAAGTCAAGGTTTTACATTTTTTCTTCCATTCTTCTCTCCACTTTTCTTCTCTCCCACTTATCAGACAAAAATCTACATCTCTTTCTCAAGATTTGAAGCAAAAATCACTCCAAAACAATTGATTTTTGGTAAGTTATTCTTCTCTCCATTGTTAGTGTGCTGTTGGACCTGCTAGAGTTGTGTTATAGCAGTGTCTTGTGTTCCGATTTTGATAGTAATAGT
>CATIWF010094546.1:0-11075 GCA_949630135.1 Balakata baccata | reverse complement strand
ATTGATTGGGTAATGGGTGATATTTTTAGCCTGAAGCGTTAATTTTGGCCTAAAGAATATAGTCGCCTCAATGAATTTCCCCTGATGCTTGTTTAGACTCTAGGCTAAAAAGATTATTCCATAGCCTGAAACTTGTAAATTTCGGCTTTGTGTGATGAAAAGAAATGTTTTGAAGTCTGAGGAGTTGATTTTAGCCTAGAAAGTATAATTGCCTCAATGAATGTCACTTGATGTTTGACTAGTCTTTAGGTTGAAATGACTATGTCATAGCCTAAAATTTGTAAATTTCAGCTTTGTGGGGTAATAAAAGATGAAAACGATATTTTTCCTGCTTAAAGGGTTGACTTCAGCCTAGAGAAAATAATTGCCTTAATGAATTTCACTTGATGCTTGAATAGTCTCTAGGCTAAAATTCACAAAATTGGGCTTTGTTATGTCAGGGGTGATGAAAAGATACTTTTGGCCTGAATCCAATAGAATTTGGCCTAGAGAGTATTTAAAAGTCACTGAGTCTATATTTATCGCTAGTAAATATCTAAAGAGGTCCTTGGAGAATCATCTTAAATCTCTACATTTTATGAAAATTTTGCAAGAATACCTTCCTCCACCCTTAAAGCATCAATTGCTTCCGCATCTTCAAGGTAGATCTTCACACCTCTCCCTAAGGCCTTAACTCTCTAACTCTCACAATGTTGTTATATTTTCCTTTTGTAGTTTTATACTTCCTCCTTTTTCAATCCCAAACAATATCATGACATTAGGCCCTAACTCCCCAAATCTTACAGCCTTTCCCTTTCCACTATCCACTACAAAAGAACTTTTATAGGGTAAAGAAATAAAATCTATTGCCTTTACAAAGAAGTCCTGGACTAAAACCAGTGAAGAATGGACAACTTGGGTGAATTGACTCTAGCTTCATTTTGAGAAAGAATTGAAAAGACTTGGGATATCTCATCGTCAGGAGGCCCAGAAGTGGACTTCCCAACTCAAGCAGTGTGAGGCCACCTGCTAGAGCATTCATGACTATTGGACGGAGCTTAAATCTTATGATTTCTCCAGTCTTTAGACACTTTATGACATTACTTTTGTAACCTAGATAAACTTCCAAAATGCTTACTCAAACACTTTATTTCTTTGTTTATATTTTCATCTCTTTTCTTCCCTTTGATCTTTGTTTGAGGCCAATGATAAGCTTTGTTTTCCCTGAGGCTAGTTTGCTCCTTTAAAGATGATTGTGACTATGGCTCAAAAGAGAGTGAAATTTTACGTGAAATGCTTGGTGTTTGATATGATGATGAAAACACAAAACACTTGCACACAACGACACCACAGCTATGCATTTGCACTAATGAAAAGGAGGCACTTGAGCCAACCTATTGATATTGATTGATCATGAACAGGTGGATTCACTGAACAAATGCATAGATGCACTACAGTCATGCATTTGCATTTTAATAATCAAGATGGCACTAGGGCAACCTCTGAGTATGTTGTGTGTTAGATCTCTATAGGATATCTATGAATTAGAACAAAAAAAGAGTGGCCCTAAGGCCTACTTTTATTGATTGAATTTTATAAGTACAAGTCAGCTAGACTATTTTGTTGATATAGTGGCCCTTAAGCCTACTAGTAAGAACCTATATAGCTCATTCTATTTTTCTGACCCTAGAGAGTCAATAGGAAAGTCGTTTGATTCAGCTTATTCTCTGTTTCCTTAGCTGCTGTTTAGTCCATCATCTCCTACATAGCTGGAAAATATCTCTTTAGGTACTTGTTGTTGATATATCTCTTATGAGGTTCTCCTTATAGACTAGATAGCCAATAGGCATTCCCAAGAAAAACTTAATAAACCTTGAATGGCCCTTCCCAATTAGGTGACCATTTGTCAAACTCTCCATCTTTAGCACTAATGAGTAAAATCACCTTCCATACTAGTTCTCCAACTTCAAACTTTTTCCTCCTAACTCTCCTATTATAAGCTTTAGCACTCCTTTTCCTTTGCACTTGCATACTGTTGTATGCTTGTAGTCTTCTTTCATCAGCAAGCTCTAATTCCATCATAATGGCAGTGATGTATTCATCTAGCATCAAATCACTCTGTCTAGTTGTAACATCCTCAACTTTTCCACAGCATTATGACATACATTTCATTTGAACATGTACATTTTATAAATGTCATTCACATGAAACACACGTATACATGGGAATTTTAGTTAGAATGTGCTCACGAGGTAAACTTGCCACGAGTCGGTTCATCGCAATAGGAGCAAGTCGTACGTATCTAGTTATAATTTAAATAAGAGTTATAAAGTATTAGAAATCAAATGGTATAAAATGATTAAATCAAAATTAATAAAAGTTAACATAGTTAAATTAATTAAAGTAAACAATTTAACTAGATAGTATTTTGGCACTAAGTACATGTAAATATGTAGAGAAAATAATAATAATTTATTTATTTATTTATTTATTTATTATTTAAATTAAATAAATAAATCAAAAAAAATTCGGAAAAAAAGAAAAGTGAGTCGGTTAAAGAGGGCTTTAAGCTGCCTTCTTTCCCATTTCTTGTTTTTCCATCTCCTTCTTCATTTTCATCTGATTCCAAGCCCCAAACTCTATCATTTGACCATATTTAAGGTAATTCTCCTCTCTTGTATGTTAATTTTGAGTTAAGAAATTATTTAAGTTAGGTTTATGAAGGTACAAGCAACACAGTGTAATTCTTGATTCTGTTTCAAGGGCAGTAAGTTGGTCTCAATTTCCTTCAAGTTGTAGACCGAATTTAAAGAAGTTGTAGTTTTGTGTCTTAGGTTTAAGGCTATATAAATAGTTTTATATGATTTGGTGTCTGTGGAAAGATATTGACATCGGACTAGAACTAGTTCCATTGAGGAACCTAGCTGAATCATCTACTGTTTTGATTATGTTTCTATATGATAGAGTCAATATTTGAGGAAAATCACATGATTATAGATATATGTGTTATCTAGTTGTACACAAAATTCCAGGACCCAATTGTGGGCGGATGTTGAGTTATGGGCAAGAGAGTCATGTCTGTTCTATATTTGAGCTTCCTGCTTAGTGTCCTAGGTAGGTCCAGTCAGTTGTTTGCCTATTTTGAACTCCTTATAGACATAATCTATAAATGGTCAAAACATGAACGTTATAGGTACATGTCTAAGATAAATTTTGGCACAAATTTCACCTCAATATTTTATGTAAGTTGTGAGCTATAGCCTTCACAAATCAGACTGGTCCGAATGCCACCCCTGTTTCTGACCAATCAAAATTACCCTACCATGTGAGGACCTTAGAGGCAGAATGGATGAAAGTTGTCAACATGAAAAATGTTTCATTTTAACATATCTATGTTTATACAAAGTTTCATGCAAATATAACTTACTAGTGTAAGATATGAAGAAGTAAATTTGGTGTCCAAAAACTACCTAAGGTCAAAAATAGGGTAGAAAATAGAACATGTTTATAAATTGCATAAAATATTCCATAAGGATCCAATTGTTATAAAATTTAATATCGTAGCCCTACATGTTAGCTTTAATTAGAAATAAGAATCATACAAATTAGACTAGTATAGAAAACGTTATAAGCTACTGAACACATGAAGGTCACACTGCCATTATACCAAACCCTAGTTAGTGATTCTTATTATGCATATTTCAATTTGTTTAAGTTTCAATAAGTTTATTTAGCTATCAATTAACCAAGTATACATTTAATTAGGCTCACATCATATTGGAGACCCCCAAAAGGAAGTGAAAGACAATAAGTTAGAAGCTCAATATCAAAAGAAAATGTGAGTTTAATTATCAAACGATTTCTTTGGTACGTGTAATGTGATTATTACGTGCTACGTGTAATATGACTTGATTTGCTTTAATTCAATTACATGATTGCTATGATATGGCCAATGAGACTGTATTGAATGTAAAGTACATGTTTGGAGTACATGTATAGATTTTCTTTGTATAAGGCAAAAGTTGACTGAAATGTATAATGATTGTTGCAAATGCATATGCATATGGACTTAAAAGGCGTTGTAACTAGCTAAATAGCATTGTAAAGCAAAAGAAGAGGCCTATGGCCCAAGCAAATGTTCAAAAGCAAAAGAAAAGGTCTATAGCCTAACAAATGTGCAAATGTTACAAATGATCAAGTTAGCTAGCAAATGTTCACATGGAAATCCGGGACAGTATTTGTTTAGCCTAGTCACAACAAAAAGAAAATGACATAAGCATAAGTATAAGCAAATAAAATGTTTAGATGATTTAATATTATTTATATTCATATGATATTAATAAATAGAATGACACGCAAAATGTGTACGAATGACGATTATTACTTGTAATTGCGACTGACTTAGTACTTTAGAAAGCTTTTGATGATTATTCTTATTGAGTTGCAACTCATCGAATTGCATCATTTTTCAGGAAGAGTCGAGTAATTAACTCATTTTGGAGGTGCATACTATATAGAAGACATGGATCACAGGTCACCGGCTGAGCCTCACTAATCTCTCTCCTTGCATTACACATATATATAGGAACATGACATATATGTTTTGGATTGTATATCTACATATGTAATTTATTATGTTTACAGTCAGGCTATGATACTATGGAAAATTATTAAATATTGCACAGAGATAATATTATATGATTCAAAAAACAATATCCTTCATTATAAATAGGACTCTATCTTATTCACATACAATATACGATAACATGATACAACTATAAGTGATATCCATAGTATAAGGTGTTACACTAGTTACCCTTAAAGATGGGATTATCACCTCTATAGGAATCACTACATCATGAGCATAGGTTAGTGAAAATGGACTTAGCCCAATAGTGCTCCTCTTAGAAGTCCTGTATGCCTATAAAGTCTTCGATAAAATTTGGTGCCAGTCTCTAGGATTATCCTTTAGCATCTTCTCTAAAATCCCAATAAGCACTTTATTAGAAGCCTCCGCCAATTTATTTGCTTAAGCATAGAACGACATCGAATTAATAAGCTTGATGCCATACTCCTCTATAAAGTCTTTCATCTTCTCACCCGTGAAACATACTCCCTTGGTCAATAGTAATCGTCTAAGGAATGCCAAATCTATGAATGATGTGCTCTTTGATGAATTGAATGCCATCCTTTTATATTGTCTTCTTCAAGGGAATTGCCTCCATCTATTTAGTGAAGTAGTTTGTAGCCACTAGGATGAAACTATAGCCTTTAGATGATGTTGGGTGAATTTTGCCTATGAAATCCACGGCCCATCCTTGAAATGGCCATGGTTTCACAACTGAATAGAATTTTGCAGCTGGAATCCTCTGGATGATCCTATACTTCTAACATTACTAGCAACCATTAGAGCAGGTAGTGTAGTCTTTAAGGATGGTCAGCCAATAATAGCCATGTCTCCTAATCAACCACCTCATTTTAACTCCTTGGTGAGCCCTACAAACTCCCTCATGCACTTGCTTCATGACTTCCATATCATCAGGGAAGGATAAATGCCTTAACAGTTGACCATCGAACCCATTCCTATATAGATCATTCTCTACAAGAACAAAGTTTTATGCATGCACTTTAGTTTTATAAGGAATATTTTTGCTAGGATTCTATAGGTACTTCTTCATTTCTACTCTCTAGTCACCAGTAACATTGATGTCACTGCTAAATACTTCCAAGTTTATTCCTCTCTTTACTGTTGAAGGATAGAATCTTTTCTTTATGACAATAAATTTATGCTTTAGTTCTTCCCCTATCTTTATACCTGAAGCGATTTGAGCCAATTCATCAGCTTCCCAGCTTAAGTCCCTAAGTACATGTTCAAATTCAATAGACTGAAAAGAATCTATCAATTAGATAGCAATAGCGAAATAAGGAATTAATATGAAACTATTGCATTTATACTCCCCTATCTTTTGTTTGAGGACTAATTGAGAATCCCCAATCACTTTCACATTTTCAGCCCTGAGCTCTAACAAAATCTCAAGCCCAATGATTATGGCTTCATACTCCGATTGATTATTTGTGCATCCAAAAACCAAGTTGAATGAAAGTGTGGTCTTAGCTCTATTGGGAGATGTGACTATTATTCCCGCTCTAGTTGATTCATTTGCACAAGAACCATCAAATTTCAACACCCAAGGCTGGATTTCTATCATAAAGATCTCTAGTGATGTTTCCTTTCTTGTTTGAACTTCTAGAGAAGGATGATCCACTAGAAAGTCCGCTATAGCTTACCCTTTCATATATTTTTTTAGGAAAATAGATTAGTGAGAATTCAGATAGGGCTAGGGACCACTTACCAATATTTCTTGTGATCAATGGCTTCTTTAGCATGTACTTCATTAAGTCTATTTGTGAGACTACATACACCTTTAAATCGATAAGGTAGTGTCTCGGCATAATGCAAGCAAAATATAGAGCTAAACAGAGCTTTTCAATTTGAGAGTATATGGTATTTGATAAATTTAGTACTTTGCACAAATAGTAAATAGCCCTGCTCTTGTCCCTTGCTATTATTTTAAGTCAACAAACACCCTATAGACTCATTAATAATTGATTGGTATAACTTGAGTAGATGGCCAGGTATGGGTGGTATGAGAACTGGTGGACTAGAAAGATACTCTTTTATTCTATCAAAGGCATCTTGGTGCCGGTCTTCCCACCTAAATTCCTCTCCACCCTTCAATTTAACCTAATCTAAAAATTCTTTAGTTTTCCCTGCCAAATTAGAGATAAACCTTCTCAATTAATTTACCTAGCCTAAGAACCTTTGAAGCTCTTTCTTGTTTTGTGGTGGCTTGGCTGCCATGATAGCCTTAGACTTGTTCTAGTCAATTTCAACCCTTCTCCAGTGTATAAGAAATCCCAAAAAGTTTCCTACCCGTACTCCAAATGCACATTTTATGAGATTTAGCTTCAGATGATGCTGCCTCATTCTTTGGAAACTCTTCTTAGATGTTCAGCATGTTCATAGGCCAATTTTGACTTCACCACTATATTATCGATATAAATCTCCATATGGCATCCTAACGTATCATGAAAAATTGGAGTCATAGCCCTTTTGGTATATGGCACTAGCATTCTTCAAGCCAAAATGCATGACCATCCATTCAAAAGTCCCAATAGAACAAGGACATCTAAAAGCGGTCTTAGAAATATCTTATTCAGCCATTAGAATTTGGTTATATCCAGAGAAGTCATCCATAAAGGATAACAGCTCATTACTTGCCACAAAGTCAATTAGCCTGTCCACAATAGGCATCACATACATATCCTTAGGAGTCGCTACATTCAAGTCTTGAAATCCATACAAACCGCGACTTCCCATTCTTTTTAACAATAGGAACTACATTAGCAAACCATTGTACATACCTTATTGGTCTTATGAATTTAGCCTTTAACAATTTCTCAATTTCTTCGTTTACCTTTAATTCCACCTCTTTTGTAACATCTGGCAATTAGGCCCCGATCGCGTGTGGTCTTAATCGGGCATGCCAGTTCGATCGAAGTCTAAATTGGGACCCATTGGAAAATGACAAATTATAAGGAAAAATAAGAAGAGATATTAGTATGTGAGAATTATAAGATTGGTGCTCGAATTAGGAAAAAATTTAAAATCACCCTACGAACAAAATCAGTATTATTGAATTTATTGGAGAAAATTTTGTAAAAATTAGAGAAATTAGGGCAAAGAGGAAATTTTCCATAATTAAACATTAATCAAGATTAATTTAATAAATGGACCAATATGAGGAGAGATTAATCTAATTAGTGAGACCCACACACTATAACCCTAATATAAAAGTCAAAATTTATGGCATATTTTTCACTTATCCAACCAAACCCTTCAGCATCATCCTCCCCCTCTATGGCCGGCCATACCATTTACTTAACCCTCCATTTTTGTGTCATTTAAGCCTATGAAAGATTGGAAAAAAAAAAAGAGTTTACAAAGAGAGATACCAAGAAACCAAAGTAATTTCACCATAAGAGGTTAAGAGAGAAAGAAGGAAAAAGATTGAAGGAAATTTGGTCATCCTTGGTGAATCACTAAGATGAGTTCTTCTCAAATCCAACATTTTTCCTATCATTTGAGGCCCTTGTGAATGATTGATATGTTTGAAATTGGTAGATTAGGGTTATATGGAGGCTATGCAACTTGTGTTGTGAAGTGTACGTATGATAGGGAAATGATAGAATTGAGTCTTAGATAGTTATGAATGATGGTTTTGTGGTTTGAAAACTAAAAAAAATATGACTTATTTGAAAGTGTATGGAGCTGTTTAGTGAAGGGGAATTTGAGGGGAGGATGTATAGAAGTATTTAATGGTGATTATGAAATTTGAGGATGATGGATGATAAGGAATGAGGGGCTATTTTGTTTGAAATTAATGGAGTGAGTGGCTATTAAATATTATGAACATAAATAAGGTAAAGAAATAAAGAAATAAAAATATAGAAAGGGGTAGAAAAGCATTAAGAACAATAAACATGATTCATGCATAAACATTGGTTGTATGTGACATTGAATGAAATATTGTTTATTTTGTTAAGGCCAAACAAGTGGATAAAGAAGTAGCCACCAAGAGGTGGATAAAGGGAAAAAAAAAAGGCCACTTAACAAGAAAAGGAAGGAAGGAAAAAGAGAAGGACTTGGGGCTATTTAAGTATGTGTTTTTTTATAAAAATTTTGCATGCTATAAATTTGTAAAATTATGTGTAATGCATGCTATGCATGAGGTTTGAAATGTTATATGTGATAAATTATTGTTTTTAGAATTTTGTGGTAAATTGGTATGTAACATTGAGTTTTATATATGTGCTTATGATCTGGAAATTTTGGACATTAGTATGATTATATAAGGCTATGAGATTAATTAATGTATAATGAGATCAATAGGTACCCTGTCATAATTTACTGGAACAGTCTTGATTAAATTAATTATAATTTACGTTGTGGTAATTGGATTAACATGAAACAAATTGGATATGATAGCTAACAAATTGGATATGATAGCTAACACATAGTTCTAAAAATGCTATGAAGAACATAAATTGAAATTCAGTCTGTAACTAGATCAAAAATTAGCTACAAAATCTCAGACCTAAGTGAATCAAGAAAATCCTGTGCAAAAATTGAATGAACAACACTCGGTAATTTTGTCATAACTTTTGGTAGAAAATTCGGATTTCAGTTATTCTTTTTTTTTAAATCAAGCTAACACATTGATCTAAAAGTTCATAGAAGATCATAAGGTCTAAATCAAACTAAAAATGGGCCAAAATTGAGACCCAAGCCCAGGGCTGGAGTCTGCCATGAGTTGGTAAATTTGTATTTTTGGTATTTTTCATATGGTGTGGTTTGTATATTTCGATTATTGGGAATTTCGGTTTATTTGAATGTGTGGACATATGTGATATATATTGTACTTTAAAAATGAGTAATAAACTTATGGAAATGCTAATTATGATAATGAAAAATGTCAAAACCTGAATATACCTAGCCTTGAACTAGAATAGTGGATAGTTTGACATGTCAATCAAGGGAAAAATAGAATGCAAATGATAAAATATTATTAAAACCAGTAATAACAATATTAAAAAGACTGGTAATGACAATATTAAAAATGCTGAAAATGACAATATTAAAAAGGCCAAAAATGATAATATTAAAAAGGCTGGTAATGGCACTATTAAGAAGCCGGAAATGACAACTTCATATTCCTATTTATGAGTTTGGACACAGGTGTTATGAGCTTGACTAAAATAAAAATAAATGTATTGATTAAATTTAATTATCGTTAGATTTTTGGGTACATGTGTATGCTGAAGAATTGTTTTTTAAATAATGAACATATGGCTATTAAATGATGAACTTGTAAGTTTTGATTGATGAACCTACAATATGTGTGGTATATATATATATATACGATTTTTATCTTATAAAGTATCACTAACCTAATAGTTTAGCACGGTCCAAAGGATTTGGAAAATTTAAAATAGTTGTCATAAGAAAAAGTAGCTTAAAGCATCAAATGACTTTTGATATATTTTGTTAAAAAAATTTATAACATATAATATAGTTTTCTTTCGTGTAAAATATAATAGGGTGTGTACTGTGGATATTATGAATATAATATTATCGTAAATATGTGTTTAATTACAAGATACAACTTATGAAACTTAGAGTGTGAAAAATATTTATTTGGATATTTAAATATAATTATAAAGGAAAAAAAAAGATACTGATGGTAAGAATAATAATAAGTAGAAAAAAATATTTATACAAGTAATTTAATTAAAAGGGTTAATCAAGACAGTTAAGCGAGTAATGTCCACTTACCTTACTATTCTAGGATCAAGTAAAGGGGTGTTACATATTTAGACATTCTCCTTGCATGCTGCTAGTAAGGGCGGAATTTTGGCTATATGGGGAGCATATGCTTAATAAAGTTTCTGCTAAGTCCTGACATCACCAT
Organism: Balakata baccata; assembly: GCA_949630135.1. Classification (NCBI taxonomy): domain Eukaryota; kingdom Viridiplantae; phylum Streptophyta; class Magnoliopsida; order Malpighiales; family Euphorbiaceae; genus Balakata; species Balakata baccata. The sequence continues at coordinate 564 of CATIWF010094546.1, read as the reverse complement.
ATAGCTTCAAGCAAAGCAATCTCTATATTCTTACAAATTTTCGATAATCTCTTATTTCAACCCTGGAGACAATAAAGAACTTATGTAAGTGATTCTCAACTCTTGCTCAGTGCCGAGATTCACTTATTCCAATAGGTAATGGACTTGTAGTCCATTATCCTCAAACTTTGGCGGAGCTGGATCAAGTTCATAAATTTGAATCTCTTCTTATTCATTCTTTAGTTCTTCCTTAAAGATCACCTCAGATCCATTGACTCCATAGAATTCATCATTATCAATTATGTCCACTAGTTGTTCCACTTGCGTTTTGAACACAACAGCTATAGCTGCTGCCAATTCTTTTGAATTGTACTCAATCATTGATCTCTTCAATGATTGGTTCTCCAATCACACTAAAAGGCACAATAATGGTTTCTGGGAATCTGTCAATCTTAACCCCTCTTTCCATGTATATAGTTCTTGTTGAGCCATTCTTCTTCTTACCCTTAAACTTGATTAGGCCGTACTGGTCATCATAATACATGGCTTTAACAGAGCTTGATGAATTAGTGAATGGTTGCTTGT
>CATIWF010094525.1:0-34845 GCA_949630135.1 Balakata baccata | reverse complement strand
AGTAAATATGTAATAATGTGTAAATGTGTATTTGGCTTCAACCTTGGTAACTGAAATAATTGAACATAATGTCTGAATTGTTAACATATGTGATATATTAGGTTTATAATCAGGATGTGATGCTTAGCTGAGCTGTCAAATGTTGCAAAGTGATAATGTTATATGATTTAAAAAAAAATTTATACCTCATTATAAATAGGACTATGTCCTATTCTATGCTATATACGACAACATGATATAAGTATAAGTGATATCCATAGGTATAAGGTGTTACAAAGCATGCTCAATACTATTTATGCATACATCTCATCAATTTACAAGTTCTCAAGTAAGAGACTTACCTCTTTTATGCCATTTCTTTCAAGCACCTTAAGTGCCCTCATTGGATTTTTGCATCTACCTATTTATCAATTCTCAATATGGGCATTGAAACTAACTTTCAACCAACTGAGCCAATAGCTAGATAATCACACATATATAATTATCATTCAAGTTTCAGAAGTTGTTACTTGTAAAATCCTTGTATAACCATATTCACGTTAATTACAATTATCTTATTTCTTTTATCATTAATCCCAATCCAAGTCATTCATTATTCATTAATGTTACTTAACAAGCTATTAAGCCTATAAGTAACCTAGCTTATTATAGATTTATCTAGCATTGGCGGCAACAATCATATGCTTACTAATTATGGTTTTGAGTGCATTTAGCATGCCGAAATCCCATTATTTAATCAACTATAACTTTAGCTCTTTCCTTCATTTCTCATTTATAGCCCATAAACATGATTAATCTGTCATATATATTTTCATTCTCATCTTAGCTATCAATTATTTCTATTTACATGCCATATTTTACATTTTCACATTATTCAATATCATATCATTTTAGCAAATTAAAATGCATACGTGTACTTACCTCATATGGAGCTAACTCAATATCCAAGCTTTAAACTTGCCTAGCCTCCTTGGTAGTCAATTCCACCTTCCAAAGGCATCTCCTATACATAATCATAATTATTTCTCATTAACTCCAACTATATGTCAACATCTATAACCACATATTGCCATATACACTAAACCTTAACTTAAAAACCATTAAGCTAGGTTATTTCTTACTTAAATCCGTCAATCAACATATAATTCAACTCAATCTAGCCTTAATAAGTGTTTTCCCTAAAGAATATTCAAGGTTCCATATCAAACTTACCCATTTACAAATGGGTTTCTACCTAATTCGAGTAAATCATATCAATCAATCACAAACTTGTTAAAATATGAGGGGATACATGAAATCTTACCCAAAGAAGGAAGAAAATAAGGTTGATTTAGTGGAAAAGCCAAGTTCCCTCAAGCGCCACACTTTCTCTCTCCAACTTCCTCTTCCTCCTTGATAATTCTCTCAAATCCATGCTTGATTCTTGCTCTTGAATGGTAGATCTCTTGTTTTAGGAGTTTAGAATTCATCAAAATCATGTAGGAGATGAGTTTTCTAAGGATTTGGGGCTTTACTAGGGTTTTGGGGCTTTTTGGATCGGGTTTAAATGAAATAAATGAAGCTTAAACTATTTATAGCAATCTCCTTCATTGCCAGGTTCACGGTCATGACCAATTTTTGCCTTAGCCGTGAACTATTCTACCTAAAAAGCCCAAAATACGACCTTCACGGCCATGAAAAAATCCTTCACAATCATGAATAAGGCCCTTTCATGGCCATGAAAAAAGCTCTTTCACGACCTTGAACAAAACCCTTTCATGGTCACGAATCATGTTTTCACACTTTTTTTCATTTTTTCAACTCATTTCAAAGCCCATGACCCAAAACCAACCATATACCCCTTATGTACCTTAAATATACCTTCTTAACCTTCCAATATGCCTCTCATGTTCCCACCATATGACATCTAAACATATATTTTAAATTGAGAAGCTAGATACCCTTCTTATGTCATTTATTCATATATTACAATTAAGCCCTATTTGTGAGCATTTCATGAAATTTGCCACACTATATTGTTGGCTAGGTTTGATAGCAACTCCCTCAAAGATAATCAAAACAAAATTGAGTTTAAAGGTAGCAATACTACTTAAAGTCACCTAAGAATAGATTAGAGAATGTAATTTGGTTGTATTGATGTAAAAGAGAGGCTAGATCAATAAGAATTATGCCAAGTACAAAATCTGACATTTATGCATTTATTTATAGTGTCTTGGCACCTTTTTAGGTCTCACGGCCTTTGAAATTGAGAAAAAAAAAGTTAATGAATGTTATTAGTCGTTATTACACTTTTAATGACCCCAAAAATACACAAAACTAGTCATTTAGCGATAGTTATGAATAGTTTTTGGCAACCATGATTAATATTTTGTAACCATGAAATCTTTATGACTAATCACCTTTAAGAAATAGTAGGATTCACAACAACAATCATGACTACAAAGTTGTATGCAAACAACCCTTTAGCAACCACGAACTATAGTGCATCAGAAACATGTCACAATTAGTGACCACAGAACCTATCGTTAAAACAATCCATGATAGAAAATTCCAAAATTAAATAATAGTCTATAATAGTAATTAATTTTTAGATTATTACTCAAATGCCCTTTCTCCTCCAAAACTGTTCACCATCAATCCATTAGAATGATATAATATACCCCTCTATTTTTTCATATGGGATATCTTACTAACTTATCATTAACTATTTCAACAATCTCTCAATTATTGATAAATACAACCAAATTAACTTGAAAGACACGTGCATTTAGAAGGTGTCTTCGACTTAAACCTTCTATTTGTATAAATAATTCAAATCCTTGTCGAAATCAAGGTTGTGATAAACATTAAACCATAATTCCTATATAACAAAACCAAAATAGTCATACACAAATCTTAATTACTTCTCTAACATATTCACTGTAAGCTTTAGCACCATATTATGGTCTTGTACTACCTCCTGGATTCATGAACACTTATAATAATTTTAATCTTCAAATTCTTTATAGAAGCAGCACCACTCCTAATGTTTATATAGGTGAAGACCTTTGAAAGTTTATTTAATAACTTCCATGTTCAAAACTGAACAAATGTCTTCATTAAGAATATATTACATATTCAACCTCCTTTTTCATAAGTACTGCACTACAAACTAGTACTTGCTACATGTCACTAATAACTTCTTGTTACAATTTGAACCTTTCAAATTGCTTTAGCAATAAGAGAGGTAAGGTTCCCATTATTAGTAACAAATCAAAATGGTTTTCGACCTATTGCATCTGTTGTACCTTTTATCGTATCTCTCAATAGTGCCTTGTTCAATGGGTCGGCCAAGTTATTACCTGACCTTACATAGACAACTATTATTATCCCATCGGATATAAGTTACATTATATATATATATATGTCTCAAAGCTATATGTCTAGATTTTCTATTGTATATCTTGCTAAAAGCCTTAGACCGCTTGGCTATCAAAATGTAAAGAGAAAGTTGGCATCGGTTGTGACCACAACTCTATATCTAATAATAAATTTCTCAGTCATTCCGTCTTTTCCTGTGGCTGCCAAAGCTATAAACTCCAATTCTATAGTGGAATGAGTTATACATGTTTAATTTTTGGAAACCCAAGCAATGGTGCCTCTCCTAATGTGAATATCTATCCAGACGTTGACTTTTTATCACTAACATTAGTCATCCAACTAGCATCAATATAACCTTCCAAAATCGAAGGAAACTTATTATAATATATTACTAGAGGCCCACATCCAAGACCCTAGCTATTACTTTTCAATGATCAGTACTTGGATTATGAGTATACCTAGAAAGCTTACAAACTGCAAATGATATATCCGGTCTTGTTCAATGCATTGCATACATTAATCTACTGATTGCACTTGCATAACCTAATTGACTTATAGACCTTCCAACATTTTCTATCAATTTAGTTAAAACATCTAATAGGGTGTTAGCTTCTTTGATTCCCAAATGATTAAACTTGGAGAGAACCTAATCAACATAATAAGAATGACATAAAGCAAAACTCTTATTATGTTTCTTAACCTTTATCCCTAAGATAATATCAACTTCTCCGAAATCTTTCATTTTGAATTGAGAAGCTATATACTTCTTTGTATCGATTATACCTTTCATAATGGTTCCAATGATTAATATATCATCTACATATAAATATATAATTACTTCATAGTTTTTAGTAAACATGGAATAAATGCATATATCTGCTCCATTATGTTTAAAACCATTTGATAGAATCGCGCACTATAAAATTTATCATGTCACTATTTAGGATCTTGCACTAACCCATACAATGATTTAATCAATTTGCAAACTTTCTTTTCATTACAGGGAAGTACAAACCATCGGGTTGTTTTATATACACATCTTCATCCAAATCACCATTAAAGAATGTTGTTTTTATATCCATTTGATGAACATATAAGTTATAAATGGATGCAAAGGCAAATAATAATCTTATTGAAGTAATTCTTGCCAGTGGTGCATATGTATCAAAGTAATCAACAACTTCCTTTTGCTTGAATTGTTTTGCTACTAACCTTGCCTTTTAAACACCCATTTGCACCTAATGGGTTTAGAACTAGGTGGAAGATCAACCAATACCCATGTACCACATGCTAAATTCCTTCCAAAAATTGGAATCTCTTAAAGTCATATCTTCACTATATGTCTTTGGATGTTCATTGAAATCTAAAATCATGGGTATCTTATTAACCATCTCACTTTTACTTCCTTCAACAAGGAAGAATCTCATTCCTTGAGAAGAGATAAATTTAGATCATATACTCTTCTCTTTCCAAGAGCTTTAACTTTTCCTAGGTTCATTAGGAGGCTTCAAAGCTTTCCTCTTATTATTTAAAGAAGAGTCAGAATCATAACTAGTGCCATGTGATGAATATTCGGCACTATCATTATCCATTTATGGATTACAACTTGAATCCTTTAGAAATCTAGTTTCAAAGAATTCAACATTCCTAGACTCAAAGATTACATTAGAGTCTATATCCATTATTCTTTATGCCTTAGAATTTTCGGTATATCTGACAAAGATAACTTTAAGAGCTCTCGGTCCTAATTTAGTTCTTTTAGGATCATGAACTCTATAATATGCCAAACAACCCCACACCTTAGGAAAATCTAGGTTTGCCTTTCTACGTTTCCATTCTTCATATGGAGAAGTCTTTGTTTTCTTTGAAGGTATGCAGTTATGCACATGACAAGTTGTCAATAAGGCTCCTCCCTATAGATTCTCCAATGTTCTTTTCTTTCTTTTAGCCAAACCATTTTGTTCGAGTGTATAACGTGCACTTGTTTGATGTATCAAACCATTTTCTTCCCAATAATTTGAAAATTCAATTAAGAAATATTCTCCACCCCTATCACTTTATAGGATTTTTATTTTCTTTCCTAATTGATTTTCAACCAACATTTTATAATTTTTAAACTTTTCAAATGCTTGATCCTTAGGTTTTAGTAAGTACACATGTATATATCTTGAATGAGCATCTACAAAGGCTATAAAATATTTCTTTCCTCCTCTTGTTAGATGGCCATGCAACTTACAAATATCATATTGGATTACTTCAAGCAAATTAGTTGATCTTTCATTCTTTGGAAATGGTTTCTTTGTCATTTTTGCTTGTACACAAATCTCACATTTTTATAGTTTTCATTTGCACATGATATTAATCCATGTTTTGGCATAAACTTAATTGATCTAAAATTCACATGTTATAAACATGCATGCATAAACTTAAAGAAGGCTCAAGCAAGTAACTAGAATGATCAATTTTATTAATACTTAATTTGAACATGCCATCACAAGAATAATCTTGTCCTACAAATACACCATTTTTAAATAATATTAATTTTTTAGCCTATAGGACAACCTTTAATCCATTCTTGCATAGCATTCTCACTAATATCAAGTTTTTTGAATATCTAAAACATGAAGAATATTCATCAAAATCAACTTTTTCTCGAAGTGAATTGCAACTCCATTGTTCCCTTGTTAAGCACCTTAGTCATATCATGATTCCTCATTAAGATCTTGTCATCCTTTCTTGCCACTTCATTTATTTTAAACATATCTTTGTTGTTACAAACATGAACGATTGCACTAGAATCATACCACCAATCATTTGATTTTTCTATTGTAGTCATGTTGTATTTGATAACTATACTAACTTTAAGCTTAGCAACCATGGCAACAATATCATTTTGGACTTGGTGGATGTTCAACAATATTGGCCTTCTTTTTGCCATCATTTCCCTCAATCTTTAACCTTTTGTAAAAATGACATTCCTTTTTGAAATGTCCCTTCTTCTTGCAAAAGTAACAAGTTTTATTCAAAAAATTATTTTGCAAGGAATCATTTGAAGTTTCTGAGAATTTCTCTTACTCCTTGAGTTTTTCCCTCCTTTTTTAGTATTAGACTCAATATAATTCACTTTAGAACCAAATTCCAAAGCAAATTTCTTCTCAAAATTGTGAGTTCTTAAATATGAATATGCTTGATAATCTAGTCTATTATGAAATCTTCGGAAGTGTGCAAAAATTTATCTCTATAATCATTCTTGTAATACCCTTAATTTTTATAATACATGATTTAATTATTTTCATGGGTAAAATTTTATAAAATCCGAGACTTGATGAGAAATTTATGAAAATGCTACTGACTATAAATATGGTGTTAGCCCTCTCTCTCCTTCAGCTCTCTCTCTCTCTCTTTCTCCCAGCACCATCTCTATTATTAAGCACCACCCAAACGACCTCGGATCGATGCAAAATTCGGGTACAAGTAGATTTTGACCTCCCCAACACTTTGGTAACATCAGATTTTTAGAAATCCAGCTAGATTCGCCAGAAATGGCGGGACAATTTTTGAGCATCAAGCTGCCCCTACTGATTCTCCATCTTTCTGGCCTCTTTTCACCATTCTAACATCAAAAATGAGTTTAGAAGGTTCAAAAACTGTGGACTGGACTTTTGGAGCTCCGGGCATCTTCGTTTGAAGTTTAATCGGAGTTCGGGTTTTCTCGCTAGAGCAGTTGAAATTTTGTAGATTTAGGCATTTTCGGTCACTTCCAAGACACAAAACTTGTGCTTTTGGACTCCCCACATCCTAAGGAAGCTATTGGTACCCTCCAATCGTTATTAGGTCGCTGTCGGAAATTTTCCGGTCACCGAAGTCCGGCAACCACTAACCGGACTTTTTTTGGCATAATCTCTAGCTCGTTAAATCAAGTTATCCGGTACCAACCATATCTTCGTGCTATTTTTAGATAGTGGGATATGATTTTATTTGTAAAATTTAAGTATATTGTTTAATTAATGTGATAAATTTATTTTATTGAGCAATTTGATGAATTGCATGATTATGGAAATTATTGGAGAATATATTTAGACATTATAATATAATTATGAGGTGGTTATTAATAAAGTCAAATTATGAATAAGTTATGGATTATTGAGTTGATTATGTATGTTAATTGGATATATAATAAATTGGAGACCCGGATTGTAATTGATTATGTTGAGATGATGATATGACCCATAAGCAGGAGGTTATCTAGTTTTTTTTAAATGAGGTGCTGCTGAATTTTCGGTAGAAATTATGTTAAAGGTTGAACAAAGATTTCTATAAGGAAATCTTAGAAAAGTCTAGGCTTAAAATTTATTCTTGATTTTTATAGATTCTCTAGAGGCCTCACTAGCTGCTCCAGAGTCGTCAAAACAGCCAATTGAGGAAATCTACAAATTTGTGAGTTAATATCATATGATTTTATAACATGCTACCCCTCTCTCCTATATTTTCTCTAGCATGCTAATTAATATTAAATAATAATAATAATAATAATAATATTATTATTATTATTATTATTATTATTATTTACTGGAGATGTGATTGGGTGAGATTGTGATGTGATTTTTAGGATGAGAACTATAGCAGAACGTGTCACCTAATGGGTTAGATCAGGACCGTATGTACACCAGTAATGATTTTATGATTATGGATGGATTGATAAGATACCTTAGTAACTCATCAACTTGATCCATAACCAATTTATTATAAATCATTTGAAATTCAAAGAATTTCATACAAATAAATTTATTCTTACCTTGCTTCTCGAATGTATATTTATTTTCTAGTGCATTCCATATCTCTTGTGGGGACTTGATAGACCGGAAAAGATCATACAACCGATCCAAGAGAGCATTGAGAATGTAACCCCAACAATGAACTTCATCTTCTTCACGTTTTCTCCTTTTGTCTTTATTTCTTCATTTTCATTTTCAATTGCTTCTGGAATTGTTGGAACATCTCCACAAATAAGATCAGCAACTCCTAATTTGGTGAGAATGAAAAGTAATTTGTCTTTCCATCTTGTGAAATTTGTCCTATCAAATTGATCCAACTTGAAAGCATTTGGATGGAACATCTTGTTAAACAAGGACTTAGATTCAGTAGCCTACATTGACATACAAATTCCCTTAATATTGTTAGAAAAGGGGATAAACCAACAGAAGGCTATATTTATTGTGTTTTGATCGTGCAATCACTCTCCTTAAGGGAATTTGCCTCCACTATGTTGCTGGCTGGGTTTGATAGCAATTCTCTCTAGGATAATCGAAACAAATTTGAGTTTAAAGGCAGCAATACCAATTAAACTCACCCAAGAATAGAGGAGAATGTAATTTGGTTGTGTTGATGAGAAAGAGAGACTAGATCAATGAGAATTATGCCAAGCACGAAATCTGACATTTAGGCATTTAATTATAGTATCTTGGCAGCTTTTTAGATCAGTCACAACCTTTGAAATTGAGAAAAAAACGGCTAATAAATGTCATTAGTGGTTACAGCACTTTTCGCAATCGCGAAATCTTCGTGACTAATGAGTTTTGAGGAACAGTAGAATTCGCGACAATAATCGCGACCGTGAAAATCTCTAGTGACCACGAACTATAATGTATCGGAAATATGTCACAATTAGCAACTGTGAAACCCGTGTTAAAACATTATGCGACAGCAAATTCCAAATTTAATTAATATTTAATAATATTAATAAACTTTTAGATTATTTTTCAATTACCTTTTTTTTCTCCGAACATTTTCACCATCAATCCAAAATAGAATGGTGTAATATGCCTCTCCATTTTTTTTTATGTGGAATATTTTACTACCTTGTCGCTAATTTCTTCAACAATAATAATTCACAGCTCATAATTAAGAAAAATAGTGAAATACATATCATGGACAGAAATAGTGCATTCCAAGAGGAATATTAACATAATATTGTATTTTTCATTATTATTATTAGAAAAATGCTATTTATCCCAATATTTTTTGTCCTATAAAATATTATTAGAAATTTAGTTACTCAGTAGAATGGCCATCATCAAGAACGCAAACCATGCATCGGTTATAAAACCAATAATTTCAATGGTCATGTATTGACTGATTCATAATATTAAGATGCCAAATTCCGTCGCATATTTTGTCTTAAAAATTAAAATATATAGCTTCCCCGTTCTGATTTTTATTCAGTTATTTATGTTTAAAACAACTATACGTTAGAAGTTTAAGCGATATAATAAAGATTTTTACTTAAATTGGAATTAACTTGGAATTGATTTAACTTAAATTTAAACAATAATGAATTTATGTCTACACTATTCTAATTTGATATTAACTAATTGTCGTATATCTCTAAATTCGTTACTCTTTGAGTAAACATCTGAAGCATATGAGGTTAGACACAATTCTTTGTTGTAAATTTGAAGGATAAAATAAATGCTTATATATAATTGTAGTGAAACTAACTTCATATATAGGCACCATTTGAATTAAGAGAAATCCATGGATTGTGAAATATATAGATTTTAAGAATTCTATTGTTTAGTTTAATTGTAAAATTTATATATTGATGATGTAATTTCCTTACACTTATGTTTAGTTCAATAACCACAATTTATGAATTTAACAATTAAATTTTTTAATTTTATTATTTATTAAATATTGAAAATTTATTATTAAAGATAGGCTTATTAAATCAGCGCATTTCTTGCCTATCAGGAGGGATTACTACTTGAGAAGACTTGCTGAGTTGTACGTCAATGAGATTGTTCAGCTCTATGGAGCATCCTTATATATTGTGTCAGACAAGGACTATAGGTTTACTTCTCAGTTTTGGGGTAGTATGCATAAAGCTTTAGGTACCAAGCTTAGTTTCAAGGTGAGATCGAATTTGACATATAAGGAAGAACCAATCTAGATTATGGCCAAGGAAATCAAGTAGCTCCAAAATATGCAAGTCTGTTTAGTCAAAGTCTTATTCACTCATTAGAAAAGGCTACTTGGGAAAATAAAGAAGTCATGAGAACCATGTATCCATAGTTGTTTAGTGACAGATCAATAGGTAAATTTCAGGATGAAATTTCTTTAAGTAAGAGAGAAATGTAACGGCCATGGAATAGGGCCTAGAAGTAATGTGGCATAAGAAGGGTATTTTAGTAATTAAAAGTAGTTAACTTAATTTCATGAAAGTTGAACAATGCACAATCAAAATCGTGATTCATAGATCACGCTCGCGATAATTATCATGCTCTCAATAATGACCTGGACAATAGCTCTATATAAACAAGATTCCACTTTGTCTCTTCACATTTTTTAGAACCTTAGTTGTCCTCACACACTAAAAAACACTAAGAGAAATCCTCTATCCTTTCCCTTTGATTCTACTTTGATTAAACACAAGAAAAATACATTTGAGACTAGTTTTAATAAGAGTGAATAATGGGTTTTGGTGTTTTTGCACAAGAGTACGAGTTTTGGTTTGAATAGCCTTGGATACCGAGATTCTCCATCTTTGTTCTTCATTTTCAGATGTTCTTCGTTTTATTTATTTTTATCGTTTTAAAGTTAAGGTTTCAATTTCGGCTTAGGTTTTCTTTTAGAACACATTATGGTGGATCTGTTTGTGACCCTTAGTTCATATTATTTGTGCTAGGGAATGATGCAGAAGGTGGAAACGACTACCTAACTGAGGGAGAGCGGTAAAGAGAGGATTTTCGACTCCATTGTCAAAGTCTGTACATTTATTCATATTTATTCACTTACTGGTTGTATGTTTGATATAGAATGAATATTTTGAGTTGTATATTGTTGTCATATGCTAAGATGACTGATTTGGATGGATTGAAATTAGTTAAATGAATTGAAGGCATGAAATATTCATATTTGTCATGTTAATTCATGAATACAAAGCATGTGAAAAATGATATTTTGGACTATATACATGTTCTATGGTGTTTTTGCAATGGTGTTTGTGGCTTGTGAATTGAAAGAATTGGAGTTTAGCATGTAAAAATGTGAGTCATGATATCCGATGCAGCCATAGGCATTCCATGGCACACCACAGCATGACACAGCACACCGCAACATGCCAAGGCTCACCTGACACACCTACACGCTTATGTAGGGTAATAGACATGATCATTATGAAATATAAGACTTATGTGCTATGATGTAACATGAAGAGCATGAATACATATGTTATGATACATGGATGACACTACATGATTTAAGAATTATTGATTATTATGGAAATGATATTTGACAAGATAGAATGCTATGTTATTCATGATAATATGTTATATCATAATATTTTATATGATTCATGGGATATGATCTATGCAAATAAAGAAAAAATGGAAAAGGCTATAATGACTTTACTTGTACTAGGACTGACTCTAGGATAGATGACATGCCATTAAGGGTAATTATAGTACTGTAGATTCTATTCATGTATTTATACTTGGGCAAGGTGGCCCCAGCTCCGAAAGCGCCCTTGACCCCTCTTTACTAGCATTTATTATTATTCAGTCAAGCTGACTATAGCTTTAAGAGTGCATTTAACTTAGTCATAGTTTAGATAGTCATGGTTAAGTGGAGGAGGCCCCAATTATGAGAGCACTCCTATTCACAACCTGTATTTGGTAGTCTGAGTATTGAGTAATTGGGTAGTAATATAAACAAATGAAATATGTAAGGCTTTACAGTTGATATATGAATACAGGAATTGGTTTCTACTTACCAGGTATGCTACTGTCATTATTTAAAGGATTGTTTGGTATGATCACACAAACATGATTGATATGAATTGGAAATTTATGAACATTTATTATACCATGATTTGTGTGTTATGATGTATGTGATATGCATGAAAGAAGTTATATGACTATATGTACCCCTAAGCTTTCTATAGCTTAGCATGTGGGTTTTCCTGCATATAAGTCTAGAGCCGTAGAAGAAGTTGACATTGAGAAGCCAGAGCTACTGAGAGTATCTCAGATTCAGAATCAGCTTCCATTTTTCATGCATTTCTTTATATGCTCATACATTGTGATGGTTAGATGTTATTTTGAGATTATGGGTTTGATCTTTATTATTTACTTTTGATATGAGATTATGATTGTAAAAGTTTGGGCATGTTTAGTCCTAGATTAGAACTTTACAATTACAATTTATAAGCATGGATACATGATTCAATTAAATAGTCATATGATATTATGGATGATTAGTATATTAATTTAAAATTTCATGCAAAAGTTGCATAGTTATGTAAGGTTGCACTTCACCGTACATAATTTATTGTTAGCAGAAAAATACGATACAACTTTCTTGGATTTTAAAGTTCTGAAACTTGTTCGCTCTATCTAAGACTAACAAGCACAAATCTTTATGATTTGTATGTTTTTTTATGTTTAGGTCCTTCCCACGGTAGAAGTCGGGATTATTTTAAGAAAGGTAAAAATACTACATAAATTATTAAAATAATATATAAAATCAACTATCATATTTTTTCATTCAAAATTAGAGCAAAAAGAGTTATTTATCACAAAAATTAATTAATACAAAAGCAAATAAGTCTAATTCAATATAAAAATATAAAATATCTATCATATTCAGTCATGAAACTTTACACATCGCCCTTTCATATAATAAAATTCATCTATGATTGAATCTGTACTAAATTTTTTGGCAATTCCTTTCTACATATGTATTATTACTTTCTAAATTATAAGAAGTTATTCTTTGAAAATAGAAATCAATTCTAGTATATTTTCCCATAATAATCAAAAGCCTATTTAAAAAGAAAAAATGGTAATCAGTAATTTATCAATAAAGGTTTAATTATTATATAAAGTTTTTATAAAGGAAGTTATTTAAGAATAAAATAACTTCTTCCCATTGATTATTCTACAGAACAAAGAACACAACAGAGAATAGAGAGAAAAATTCTCTCAAGTAGGTTGTTTGTTGTTTTATATCATATTTAGGGTTCTTTAAAATCTAGAAATTGTTTTCTATGCATTCCCACTCTTAAGTAGGTTGTTTGTTGTCCAAATTCCACCAAAACAATATCAAATTAGAAATTTTTTGATCCCAAACGGTAAATCACCATTGAAAATATCAGAAAAATTCAAAAAAGAGTATAGAACAACTATTGGCAACGGCACGTAAGGAGATAGTTTTTGGTTATGTAACCATAACGGCATGTGGCAGTCAGCGTCTAGAGGGAGGTGGCGGATCTAGTTGAGTTGGCGCCAATATGGCATGCAAGTGTGCAAGAGGGTGACATGGCAGTCCTTGACAACGTGGCACACATAGGTTCAAATGAGTGGCAATACTACTGACGTGTTTGACACATCGAGGGACACAAGTAAGTGCCACATGGTGCTAATATGGCAACGCCTGATTGGATGATTGCTAATGTGGCATCAACCGAAGTCAACCGCCACGTGGGAGCACATGTCAAAGAATGGCGGCACGTGGACAACGTGTGACGGCATGTGGAGTCTTCTGTGGTGCATGGAAGTCCATAAAGGATGTGGAACAACCTTCTTTTGGCGCATGTTGGCATGTGTAGACTTTGTTTTTAATGCAATTTTTTTTTAAAATTGCTTAAAATTTAATTTTCTATTTAATGAGGATTTTTCTAGATTTTTTTAGAGCACATTTGGAATTAGTTTGGTATTAAAAAGTGTGGTAAATGTAAAAATTTGCATGAAAATTGATAACATAAAAATATGTTGTGACATGATTAGTAGTAGCAATGTGTTTTGCTCCTAATATATGATGTGTATGTTTCAATTTAATTAAATTTTTTAATGAAATAGTAAGCATGTTGAATTAATTTATTGAAAATAATGCATGCTCTTTATTGTTTTATTATATATGGAAAATGCATATATGAATAGTGAGAAATATTAGGTTGGTAGTTACTGATCTCACCTAATATAATGATTGGTGCATGTATGAATTAAACAATGATAACTAGACTATGTCAATGGGAAATGATTGGATTGTGTAATAGAACTTTTGTTTTTGCTGCTTATGTTAGGTTATCATTGATTAATTTAAGACATGGAGACATTAAATAATTTTTAGTAGTAAGAATTGCGCTACTGAATAGTTGAAATGGTTGTATGTGATTATTTTCTAACATTGTTTATTATGGCTCTAAATATTTGTTAATTGGTTTTATGGTGTTGGATGCTATTTTATGGATGTGTATAAATCCATATTTGTTATTGGTAGTTCCAGTAATATTTTATTAAATGATGATGTTAAGTGGCATGCTAGATTAGGACACATTAGGTTAGATCGCCTAGAAAGATTAGCAAAGGCTGACCTTTTAGGTTCTGTTGAGAATATAGATTTGCTTATTTATGAGCATTGCCTAACTGGAAGAGCAACAAAATTACCAGTTAGCAAAGTAAGCAAAGCCACATTTCCTTTGTAGCTTATCCATTCCAACATTTATGGCCAATGAATGTGAGAGCAAAACATGACACTCACTATTTCATCACATTTATAGATGATTTCACCAGATGCGGTCGCATTTTATTTGATCTCCCATAAGTCTGAAGTATTAGATTGCTTCATACACTATAGTAGATTGGTTGAGAATCAATCAAATGCAAACGTTAAAGCATTAAGGATCGATCGATGGCATGAATATCTATTCGACTAGTTTAAAAATTATTTTGATGATAAGGGTATAGCTAGATAGCTTACTATTCCTTTCACTCTAAAACAAAAATAGCGTAGCAGAAAAGAAGAATAGAACCTTATTTGACATGGTTAGGTCAATAATGGCGCAAGCTAATTTGCATATTTTCCTTAGAGGAAATACACTACTGATTGCGGCCTACA
The DNA here is from genome assembly GCA_949630135.1 of Balakata baccata. Classification (NCBI taxonomy): domain Eukaryota; kingdom Viridiplantae; phylum Streptophyta; class Magnoliopsida; order Malpighiales; family Euphorbiaceae; genus Balakata; species Balakata baccata. Next base: position 19,590 of record CATIWF010094525.1, on the reverse strand, counting down.
TACTAAACCTTATGCCATTAAAATATGTTCCTTCCACCCCATATGAGTTATGTAAAGGCGAGAAGCCTTACTTAAGTAGTATGCACCCACCGGGTTGAGCAGCTTATATCCATAACACTTCTCATGAATATGGGAAACTTGGTCCAAGGGAGATGTATCTTTATAAGATACACATAATTCTTGAAAGGATATTTTTTTAGGGGGAAGATGTAAATAGAAGAGTAACAAAAATTGAGTCATGACATGTCATTTTCTTAGAAAAGGACTTTCCTTAAAGATGTAAAATAAATAGGGATTTCCATCTATATGAAATAAAAGATTTGGAGTTTAGTGGGAATGCAAGAATTATTGTTTTAGCTCTGATAGAGCAAGATGATATTGAATATCATGCTCATTCTGAAGTTAGTGGGAGTGTTAAGTTGCTAGATTGTGTTCTTATGGAGCAATATCATGAGCATTCTCAACCTCGATGTAATAATGGCAAAAGAATTCCCTATCATCAATTTGAGATTGAAGGGGAAATTTTTATGATTGATCTAGATGAATAAGAGAGCAAAATAGTACAACAAGGTCTTTATGGTCCTAAACCTAAGGAATGGATTAAAGCTATGGAAGGAAATGGATTTGATGAAATCTAACTGAGTTTGGGATTTGATTGATTTACTGCCAGATCATAAGACCATTGAAACAAGTGGTTTCTTAAAAATTAAACATAAGGTGGAAAGGACAATTGAAAGACATAAAACTCAATTAGTAGCCAAGGGCTACATATAACAAAATGGAACTGACTATAAAGAGATATTATCGCATGTAGGTAGGTTTGCATCAATTCGCCTTATTCTAGCTATTATGGCATAGATGGACTTATAATTATACCAAATGGACATTAAAACTGTTTTTCTCAACGAAAAACTAGATAAAGAGATCTATATGGATCAACCTTTAGGTTTTAAGGATAAAGGAAAAGAGTGCAAAGTTTGCAAGCTCAAAAGATCCATTTATGGTCTTAAGCAAGTGTCAAGACAATGGAACCTTAAATTTCATCAAGCCATGTTAAAGAACAACTTTATGATGGTAGAGGAAGACCATTAAGCATATATTAAATGTTCAAAAGTGGTTTCATAATTCTACCCTTATATGTCGATGGCATATTGATAGCTGGAAATAATAAGAAGTTGATTGATGTTACCAAGAAATGGTTATCATCGAACTTCAAAATGAAATAGATGAGTAAAGCTATCTATGTGCTTAGTATTAAGATTCTTAAGGATTGCTCGAAAAGGCTTATGGGTTTATCTCAGAAGACTTACATTTAAGAAAATGTTGGAGCATTACCATATGCATGATTACAAGCCAATAGATATCTCAGTTGAAAAGAATATAAGCCATATTCTTGATATGTATCTCAAGACATCTGATGAAAAAGAACAACTATCCAAAGTACTGTACTCTAGCGCTGTTGGCAATCTAATGTATGCAATGATGTGCATGCATTTATACATGTCATATGTCTTTGGGCTATTGAGCATATTTCAATTTAATCCATATTCAAAACACTAGATGGTAGTCAAGAGGATATTGAGATATCTAAAAGGAACTTCAGACTATATTTTGTGGTACCAAGGGAAGGATTTGCGCTTCATTAGTTATGTAGATGCTGATTGGGGAGACAATCTTGATCAGAGTAAATCAATTTCTGGATATGCATTCTTGTTAAGTAATTATGTAATTTCATGGAGTAGTAAGAAGCAATCTTGTATAGTTTTATCAAGAATGGAAGTTGAATATATAACATGCTCCTCAACTATACAAGTAGTTTAGTTGAGAAAGTTTTTGCAGCATGTTTAAATTATCTGAGTCAGCATTTGAACTTGTCACAATTTATTATGATAGTATGGTAACATTAACTTATGTTAAGAATCTGAAATATCATTGAAAAGACAAAACATATCAAAATTAGATATCACTATGTTAGAGACATGATCACACACAAAAAAAGTGGTCCTAAAACATATTCCTATGAGTAAAATGGTAACAGATCCATTTACCAAACCAATAGCTAAGGATGCATTTGTTAGTCATGTGAGATTTTTGAGCTTATGTAGGATGTAATCAACTTGTATATGTTAACAGACCACTTGTATCTTTACTTGTAATGATTTATAGGACATTTCTCATGATTCAATTATCTTTTAATTATTTCGATTATATGAATATGTTGGAAATGCCAATCAGCACAATTCAATGAAGTATGCTAATAGACTAAGATTGACTCTCTCATATGAGTAATTGCATCTAGTACTGTAGAGTGAGTAGAGATGAGACCAAAGTTTAGATGACTAAGATGTAGTAGGAGCAATTTTAGTCATACTATTACTTAAAAAAGTCGCCTTGATGAGAATCATGATGAGATTCTTTATATAAGAATCGACATGAATGACTTCTTCGTCATTCATAAGTCTATTTAGAGATAACTAAGTGTGAAAATTTGTTGTTTAACATTGTTGAATGTGTAGACAAAAGTTTCAGGTCTGACACTTTTAGAGCGATAAGACTAAGACTTATATGGTGTTATTCATTTTATGATAAAAAAGAGTTGTTCCAATTTAGCATGAATTTCATATTACATGTGCTAGACAACCTATTAGAAAGCAAAAGAATAAATCTCTGCTTTTTTGCTATATGAGTCCTAGAAATCTTGAATACAAATTTCATTTTTTTTTACCCTTTGTGACTTTTGACTGTATCGTGACATGATGTATTAATATTATCTATCTTAGGATGTATCTTATAGTCATGAGATGATTCAACTTAATAGACACACTCCTAGAATAGCGAGTTAATTAAGATCCGATTGATATTAGGGCGAAAGAAAGAGTATTTTTGCTTATACACTCGCTATCAATTTTGGCATTAAAACATTTGCATTATATTTTTCATGACATTTTTATTAATTTAATATTATTTTGTATATCTACAGTCAACACTGGATGTTGATTGTTATTAACTGTGCATGGAGTGAGGTATACTTTATGGACCTTCTCAACAACTCCAGAAGACAATTACCTATTAAAGAACCTATTAATATGTAAGTTATCATACTTGCACTCATATCTTGTTCTAAATTTTGTTTTATATTGACTACATGTTTCAATATATAAACTTATCTTTCAAGGTATATAGATTATATCGATATACTGCTAGGAGAGGTATCTTGAACTCCTTATATTGGAATTTCATCAACATAAGAATTTTATAATTTCTATATACACTAGTTAGATTTGAATTCCATCTTCCACTTTATACTCGTATCAACTTTTGTAATTGTTGTTTCTGTATTTTTGTAAGTGCCTGAAATAATTTGAAAGAGTTGAATGTGGTTATTTTATACTCAGATATATGTATGATATAGTAACCCACCATAGCATAGATATTCAATTGCTCAAGGTAATATTATTTCTAACACATATATGCAATTTATTATACTTTATACTCATATCAACATTATAACTCTTTCAACGTTTTTTATTTTGTGTTTCATTTGTTTTGTAGACAACTTTTAAGAAAGAACCATATACTAAGGCACAAATTGATGAAGTTCAGGAGATATGGTGCAACTTTTTTGCTCGTGAGAGTATATAAATTTAATTCAAATTTTAATTTTTTAAGTGTTTCAAGACTGTGCACATTGTATTACAAATATTTATAAATTTAATTGTTCCATTATATATATGCATAATGAGTATTGTTTATGAAATATTGAATTTGAGTTGATATTGATTAATTGTTAGCCTTGTAGACTTGAAGTTGTAGTAATTGAATTTAGAATGTTTGATTAATGAATTGTAGTATAATTTAGATTTTTGAAAGCTTATAATGGCTTTAGTTGTAGTAATTGAATTTAGATGTAGTTGTAGTAGTTGAAGTTTAACTTAGATACTTTAAATGCTTGATATTGTGAACTGCTACTGGTTGAAATTACATGTATCTGGTTTATGCAAAAATTAACAAATATTAAAAAAAAACGGAATAAGTCTTTTATGCCATAAATAGACTTATAAGATGCAGTCAAATAAGTTTATTTTGAGTAAAAACATACTTTATCTTATTATGCTCAGATAGGTATGTTTTGAGTAAAAACAAACTTATCTAATCATGCTCAAATAGGTATGTTTTAGTAAAAATAGACTTATCTTATTTGATTAGATGCGACTGTTTGTACACAAAACATACGCATTTGACATGATCAGATGCGACTGTTTTTACTTAAAACAAACATATCTGACCTGATTGGATACGATTTTTTTTAACATTCGCATAAGATCCACTTATCAGATATGTCTCCTTCTTATATGTCTGTTAATAAATAGATGCATCTGACCCAAAAAAACAGTCACAAAAGACCCTTCTCTATACTAGTGTAAATATGTTTCACATTCTTTTCTCATCATCCTCTTGGATTTCAACATAGATATGACTTGTGGATGTTATAGAAATAGCTCACTTTTTACAACAACTCCTTCTTGATCTGCTGTTCTAAGTATTACTAGCCTAGACTTGCAGTTAACCATTACTCCATGTTTTGAGAGTCAATCCATACCTAGAATAGCATCGTACTTATGGAAAGGCAACTCAATCAGATATATAAAAAATTCTTTCCCATGCACCATTAAAGGACAATCTCTGTGTACTTTACTCACTCTCATGCTGTGACCTAATGGATTTATAACCTCAATCTCATACTCTAGATCCCCTCTGGTCAAGTTATGATGATTAGGTATATTTGTGCAAATGTATGAATGTGTGAAACTTGGATCTATAAGTGCACAAATAACAGAGTCATATAAAGAAAACATACTAGCGATGACATCTATCATTGCTTGATCTTCCTTGGCTTTCATAGCATAAGCCCTAGTAGGAGCTCTACTAGAACCCGATCTATCTACCATATTAGAAGTCGCTTGTCTTGCTCGGCCTTGTCCTCCCCTAGGCTGAGCTCTAGCCTGAGTCGAAGTGGACCTAGCAGTCTAGGTAGGAGTGTTGTCTATCAATAATGGGCAACCCCTTCTCAAATGTTCCTTTGATCCACATCTAAAGCATGAACCCTAGTACACCAATACTCTCTCCTATGGGGTCTATTACAAATCTCACACATCGGTGCAGCATTTCTACCTAATTGAACTAGCCACAGCTGAAAAAGCCTTAGCAAACTATCCTCTCCTAGTGGTTCCAGCCTGTAACTAGGTATAACTTTTCCCTTGGCCTCTACCCTATGAACAGCCAGACAAGAAACAACCATTCTTACCTGAAGAATGGGTCTTAGGAGTAGTATGCTTCTTAGAAGACTCCTTAGTCTTTCTCTTTTTCCTTTTCTCCACACTAAGGGCGGAAGAAATCAATTTTACAAAACTATTATGATGTAGAGCTGTCACAATGTCCCCAATCTCCTTATTAAGGCCATGCTCAAATCTCTTGCACTTGTCTCTTTCACTGGCAATTGAAATCAGGAGCATACTTACTCAACTTAGTGAACTCTCCTTGATACTCTATTGTCGACATACGACCTTGCTTGAGTTCCATAAACTCCTTCTTCTCATTAATGTAAATCAGTAGAATGTATTGTTGTTGAAATTTAGATAAAGAGAAATCTCAAGAAATAGGTTCAATAACATCTGGCTTGAGAAGAACAACCTTCTACTATTCATAAACTTCCTCTTGAAGTAATGAAGTAACAAATCTAACTTTATCTTCCTATTCTACCTGTAACTCTTTAAAAATTCTCTTAGTCTTTTCTATCCAGTACTTTACTATTACTGGATCGTCGTCCTTCTTAACCATAAAAGTCTGAAGCACCATATTAATGAAGTTTTCAATTGTTACTTTTGGGTTGACAGGTGTTGGACTAAGCTGAGGAATAGCCCTTACCATCTGCTCAAATATTCCAACCAGATGTTAGATAAAAGGGTTCTGATCTTAACCCGATTGCTCAGCTAACAGCTAAGAAGGGTTAGATGCAACACCATGTCCTTAAACATTAGTGGCACTGGGTTGTTGAGCAGAACTATGGTTCTCAGCATGCTAGGATCTTTCGAAGTCATCTCCTTATAAGCCCATACGTTGATAGAGAAGTAGCCCATGTTAGAGTTATATAAGGCATATGTATGTATGCATGACAAACGCTTTCCACTTAGGTCTAGAAAACTCCTAAACCTAAGTTCTCATACCAACAAGTTAAAAGCTTATAGAAGGTTATAGATCTGAATCAAAATAGAAATGGGTTGAAATCAAGGCTCAAGCCCAAGGCTGGAATATGCCATAGAAATAAAATTTGCATTTTTGGTCTTTTTCATGTGGTATAATATGTATATGTGATGTTTGTGGAAAATTTTAATTTTACTGGTGCATTTGGATATATAATATATTGATATGTAATATTGATAATTTTATAATCAATAAATAAAAATATTTGTAAAAAGTGGTGAAGGAAATTTTTATTGTAATAAGAATGATAAAGGTAACAATAATATCAAAGCCCTTATACGCCTAGTCTAAAACTAGAATAGTTGATTGTTTGGCACGCCAATCAAGAAAAAATTAGAACACGCACGCTATAAAATATTAAAAAGGCCAATAATGGTTGTATTAAAAAAAAGCCGGTAATGACAATATTCAAAAGGATAGAAACGACAATATTAAGAAGGCCGGTAATAACAATATTAAAAAAGCCTGTAATGATAATCCTACATTCCTATTAATGAGTTTAAACACATGTGTTATGTGCTTGAATAAAAATAATGAGGTATGTTGCCCAAGAAGGGCGGGGGGGGGGGGGGAGGGGATGAATTGGTGGGAAGTTAAAAAATTTGCACTTAAAAGATTGTAGAAGAAAAGGAGAAGATTGAGACACGAATTTTATAAAGGTTCGGGTGTTAACTAACCCTACTTCTCTCCCCAACTTAGATTGGGTATTCACTAATCTAATCACTTAGATTACAATCTTTGGAGTTTTAACAAGCTTACTCCCAACTAGGTGTTTTATCAAGGCTAACACTCAACCCTAATTTCCCTTGTGTTTTGTGGCTCACTCAACAACCAATTCCTTGTAATTTGGCTCACACTACCTAATTACAAGATAATCCAAGTGTTCTAAGTTTAACACTTGAACCCTTATACAAAAACAATTAATGAAAGGATTTGAGAAAATAAATTGCAATAGCTTTGACACTTGTTGAGTTGTTGGTTATCATTAAATGGCCTTTTGGTAAGGTATTTATACTGATTACCTACTAATTAGTCGTTACAAAGTGGTGCCATAACTCTTTCTAACGGTCTCTTACAAGTGCATTAAATGCAATCTACAGAGAGATGTGTCCTGATCAGGAACGATGCTTTCCCAGTCGGGAAATACCTAATTGTAATACATGGTAGGTTCTAGTTGGCTGAAAATCCCAATGGCTAGTTTTTATTCAAGTGTCCTGGTTGGGACTCCATGTGTCCCTATCGGAACTTGCCCGATGATGCCACTGCTAGGAACTTGGATCTTTTTGGCTTTCAATGAGTCCCAGTCGGGACTACCATTCCTGGTCAGGACCGAAGTTAGTTTGACTAAGAGTGTTTTGACTTTCTGATTATGTGGCACACTTTGGTGGTGTCTCCTCTTCAACGATAACATCTTTTTTAATGTCCCGCTCGAACTGTAACCATTCTCAGTCGGGAACTAAGCGTCCCGGCCGGGACATACCATGTCTCGATCTGCTTTTACTACTGAAACTTTTGGGTCAACATCCTGCAGAGTTTCCCAATCTGGACACTTGCTTTGCTTGGTCTGCACTACAGTCCTAGTCAGGACATTTGTGTCCCAGTCTGGAAAATACCGGTCCCGATCGGGACATACCCTTTCCCGATCTGCTTTTGCTACTAGAACTTTGAGTCACTTAGAGACAACATTTTTTCGGTCTGGACATGTCACTTCCTGGTCTGTACTTGTGTCCCGATCGGGAGTTACACGTCTCCATGAAATTCTTGAGTTGTTCAATGAGGAAACCTTAACCAAATGTGTTGAAACTTTGAACACTATCAAAACAATACTTAACAAGAATGTTAGTAACAACTAATTTGATTGTCAAGATCAAAATAAAGAGCAATCACCATACGGTTAACAAGGTAAAAGAATATATATATAAATATATGATGAATAAAGTTAATTAGAGTAAGACTTTTGCATACATGATGAGCCTATAAGTTTTGAATGATGAATATGTAAGTTAAAGAGGATGAATCTGTATTATGTGTGAGGTTTGACTTGTGGATGAACATATGGAATTTTACGTGTGATGTAAGTTATATAAAAATGTGGCATGTATATAAATATTTATATGTACATGTATGTAAGATTTATATCCTATGAAGCACTACTAAGCTAATAGCTTAGCGTGGATGATTTCCTCACGCAAGTCCAAAAGAGTTGGTGAATTTTGGATAGCTGTCTGAAGAAGGGCAGAATCTGGACATAAAGCAGTTTAAAGCCCCAAATTTATTTTTGGTATATTATGTAAAATGTTGTAATATATATTATCAAAGATTCTTTCCATGTAGAGTATATATTAGGAAGTGAACACTTAAAAAGTATGTTAAATTTTGGTGTAAATATATGTTATATAGCAAGCTTCAAAATTATGGATTTTGATGTGTATAAAATAATTAATCGAATATATGCGTGATTTAAATATATAAAAAAAAGTTTACAAATATTTTAACCTAACATGTTATTTAAGATAGTTAATCGGATAATACTCATTTACCTTACTATTCTAGAGTGGAATAAGGGAGTGTTACAGCTAAATTATGAAGAGAAATGAACACTGAAATTAATCTAACATTGAAATCCTTATTCCCATTGGAAGAATGTGCCCATAAGTATATGTTTAGAATGATAAATTTTTAGGGAAAAGTGTCCCTGTATTAAGAGTGGGCGGCTGAGGGGTATATATATACATATATATCGTGGGGGAAAATAAAATTAGAAATATAATAAAAGAAGAGATAAGAAATAAATAACAGAAAATTAAGTAAAGAAGAAAATTAAATTAAATGTGCAGAAATTTTAAAAAAATAAATGCAAAAAACTAAAAGTGTGTCTCCTCTGTCACCAGATTAGATTTGGGCATACTTTTACAAGATACCACTTTAAATAAAGAAAGAAATAAATGTAGAAAATAAATTAGGTGGCAGAGCTAGCCATAGAATAGAAAATAATTAATAATATAATTTTTATTTTACTAATATGGAATTTAAATTACAAAATCATAAAACTTTACTTAGCTATTTGGAAAACCGAGATATAACAACTAAGGTAAGGTATGAGAGAAATGTGTTTACAAGCTTTGGTGTTTATGCTACAAGAAAGAAAGAAGAGCTTTTAGAGAGAGAGAGAGAGAGCTTCCTAGAGATTTTTTAGAGAGAAAGCAATTTTCTCTAAATGCTTGGATGCCTCACAAATGAGAGGAGTCCTCCTTATATAGGCAACTTAAGGGCAAAATAGTCATATTAAATAGTATCCAGGGGTATTTTTGAAATCTTAAACAGGCTGTTACAGTAGATTCGTGTTGTAACAGTGCTGCACAGTAACTTATAGCTTGAATGAATAATATCTGACATAAAATTTTCTTGGTATTTTCAATGATTAATTGGTATTTTATAGTAGATTTAACCTCTATACCGAGAGTTAAAGCTAAAAAATAATTTCCAGAAGAATGCTCACCCTTGTTAAATTCTTTTTATGAGATTTCTTTTTTGAGTAAATTTTTTTTTTAATATCCACTATTGCCAAAGAAATCAGCATGACAAAAATCGAGATCATCATCATCATTTAGATTAATAGCTGGACTTGAATTTGATGAGGTCTTGGTGTAAATTTTTGCAGAATAGCTTGCATTTCTTCAGGAGTTTTTGTTGCAGCCAATTGAGTAGCCATTTGGGATTTCTAATCAAGGAATTGAGTTTGCTCTTTTGAGAAGTAATTTTCTTTTGCTGATGGATCCAAATTAGAACTCTATTAGGATTTAAGCTTTGTGGAATTTTAAATTTGTCCCACCATTTGATTTTGAACCTCATTCTAATTATGGAAATTGGATGATTAGAATAGTCTAAAGTCCAAGCAAACACCCAAGACAAATAGAATCTTGAATGAAAGAGGCAAAGAGCTGAAAGCCTTTTTTCTTCTGGGCTTGGTGTGTAATGAGTTTTGAATAGGTTAAAAGATTTGAGAATATAAGGTCATGTCTTTAGGAATTCTAAGTTTGTGCCAAAATTATCCCACCATATAGGCTACCATGAAGGAAAATAAGAGGGATTACAAGTGATATCAAAATAGAATAACCAAATATGAGATTTTCTGGTATTTTGGATTGTAAAGGCATTAAACCAAGCTTGCTGGTAATCCTAGTAATTATAAGTGGTATAAAAAAAGGGCAATTTTTTTAAGGCTTCTGGAAAATTCAGAGGTTGAGAAAGGTCAAATCCAATCTCTTGGAGCAATAATCTTGTAAATCTTATAAGTGAAATATACAGGATCAATCTACTGTTCATTATAAAAGAAATTTTTGAAAGAAGCATATTCTGTTATTTCTAAAATTTTTTGACAAAAAATTGAAGTTTTTGTTAAATCAGTTGGTTTATAAAACCATCTTTTTCTAAAGTATCAAAAGGATTTGGATCATGAAAACCCTTTTTTGTATTTATAAATTTAGAAAAATATCTTTTAAAATAAAATCATAACAACTTTGGAATTTTTGAGACAAAATTTTTTGGGAATTTGAAACTTGTTTTTGTGAAAGTGTTTTTGAAGAATCTTCTTTTACAAATTTTGAAAATAGGCATAAGGAATTTACCTGAGAAAGAATTAATTGAGAGGAACTTATCTTGTCCTCTTGTTTAGTAGGGATCATTCAAGACTAAATAGACTCCCAAAGCTATTTTCTGAATGCTTCCGGTATTTCTATAAGGTATTGGAATAGTTCAGTGTTCTTGGGATCTGGTTTAAGGAATTCATCAGGGATTTTTTAGGTAGAAACAAAGGCTGGAATTTTTGTCTGAGAATTTTTAGAAAAAGCAGTATCTATGCTTCTTCGTCTATCAAGGCATCACAAAAGGATTTGTATTCTGGAGAATTTTTTGGTATTTCTTTTCCTTTATTTTTTGCCTTTTTAGGCATCGTTCTTGGAATGTAGAAATTCTCTAGTTAGGAAATTTGGAATGACATTTATATCTCCTTTTATGTATTCAATATCAAAATAAAAAATACTTAATATAGTTTTCCATCGTGCAAAAATTTGTTTGGATGCAAAATTTTGAACATCTTTTGCACTTTTGCAATCAATTTTAAGAAAAAAATTTTGATTTATTAAATCACTTTGAAATTTTTGAATACATAAAACAATACTTAAAATTTATTTTTTAATTGTAGAATAATTTTTCTAGGTATTATTCCAGTGTGTAAAAGTAGAAGTATATTGCACAATACGCTCTTTTCCCTCTTGCTTCCGTTTAAGAATTCTATTATAACCTAGATCAGAAGCATCAGTTTCAAAAAATTTTGGAAGAACAGGATCGATAATATGTAAACATGGAATATCTAAAACCTGTTTCTTAATAGTACGAACAATAATAGTATGTTCATCAGACTATGGAACATGATTTTTCTTAAGCCTATCATGAAGTGGTTTAGCCAATATATTGATATTTGGATAAAAATCCAAAATATAATTAAGGCTTCCTAAAAACCTTTTGTAATTGTGTTTTATTAAGAATTTTATCAAGAAATTTATTAGCAAATTGAAGTGATCTTTCAATTGGGGTTATTAATCCTTGTGATATATAATGTCCTAAAAAATGAAGTTTTGTTTGAAAAAGAGACATTTTTTATTTAGAAACTACTAAACAATTTTTTTTTTTGCAACATAGAAAAAGGTTTTGAGGTGTCTAAAGTGTTCATCTAAAGAAGCAGAGAATATTAAAACATCATCAATATAAATAATACAAAATTTGGAATATTCATAGAAGATGTCATTCATAATTCTTTAAAATTCTGAATGGGCATTTTTTAAACCAAAAGGCATCACATTCCATTTATATTGCCCGAAGGGGATTGTGAAAGCAGTTTTGTAGCGATGATTTTTTGAAATTTGAATTTGCCAAAAATCTGACTTCATATCGAATTTTGAGAAAATTGAGGCAAAATGGAGTTTTTGTAATAAATCTTTTTTATAAGGAATTGGGTATCTGATCCATTTTAAAGTAGAATTTAAAGGCTTATAATTAATAATAAGCATATGAGTATCTCCTTCTATTTTAGAATTTTTGTTGACATAAAAGGCAGCATAACTCTAGGGAGATCTAGACTTAGAAATCAAACCTTTTTGTTCTAGATCCTGAATTTCATTTATATAGTATTCCTTTAATTCAGCATTTATCTTAATAGGCAGAGCCTTTATCGGAATCTGTCTTTTATCAAAATCTTTTTCATAAGAAAGATCAACAATATGTTGTTTTCATTTCCAAAAAGCATTTGGAAAGTTTGAACAAATTTCATTTTCAAAAAAACTTTGTAATTTTGTCTTTAATCTCAGGGGTTTCCAATTGGTTTTCTAAATGTTTGAAAGAGGCAATTTTTTAAAGATTATTAAGATGAAAATTTTTCCCTTTGATTAAAACATTAATAGTATTTTCATAGATGGAACATGCCTTCACAAAATTCAAACTTATAGTTTTTGGTTTTTCAATAAACTGAAAACTTAATTTTTTTGAGTTGTATTTAAAAGAAATGTCATTTTTACTAACTTTGAAAGGAGTAATTAGATTAATAAAAGGTATTCTAAGAATTATAGTATGATATATGTTATCAACTAAAACAAAAGAAGTTGTGAGGAAAATATCATTTTTTAAAATTGAAGATTCAGTTTTAGAATCTATTTTTAACTTAGAATTATTTGCAGCTGAAAGTTTTGGATGAGTATTTTCACGAAAATTTTTTAGTATTAAACCAGTTTTAATGCAATTTAAATCTGCTCCAGTATCGAACAATGCAATGGTATCAATTTTAAAATCTTCTGAAACAACAAGGGTAATTTTAATAAAATATTTTCTCAAAATAATTTCTCTTAAAATAAAAAGAAAATCTTCTGGAATTTTTTCAGGAGACTCAATGTTCTGAATATCGTGATCTTTTTTACTAGAAGTATTATCCGAATCAAAATCATTTTCTACAGATTTAGAAAGAAGCAATTGCAGAATTTGAGAATCACTCTTTTGTTTTTCTTTTAGCTCTCTCAATTCCAATTTACTTCCTTAATTTCTTTTTGAATATCATGGATAGAGACAGGTTTATTTTTTATTTTCTTACTTTTATCTAAGATATGGATAAGATTATAGGTATTTTTTGATGTGTTAAGAAGAATAGAAGGTTTTTCTTCTATTATTTCTACCTTGCTTTGACTAAGGAAACTTAGGAGTTTATCTAAATATTCTTTTTAATCTGAATATCATTTATATGTTTGACAATATCTAAAAGGAATTTTTGCTTTTTAGCAAGGACATTTATTTGTTTTGCTGGTTCACTATCTGAAAAACTAGATGCACTAGTAACTAATTCATCAACTTGTAAGGGTTTTCTATCTTCGGAATCAAAAGAGAAACTTTATAGTTCGGAATTAGAAGAGTCTATACATAAATTGGAGATTCTAAATATAGTTTCTTCATCTAGTTGAATTTTATGCAATTTCCTATTTATTTTGCAGAATATAGAAGTCTGACCTTTTTTGCCACATTTGTAACAAGTAATATCTTTATACTTACTAGTGGATTCTGGTTTCTTGGAATTTTGTTGTTTGGATCTTTTGTAATGAGGTTTTTTGTAAAACTCATCACGGGATTTGGAAGATTTTATTCCTTTGTAGGCTTTGGAACCTTTAGATTTATTCTTGCAGTTTCCTGTGTAAGAGGATGATTTGCTGGTATTGATATCAAATTGTTGATAAAAAGAATCCGTTTTAATTCCCATTTTATGTTTTTTTGGAGTTTTAAGTCTTGACAGATTTTGAGACCCTTTTGTTGGGTGAGACTAATCAATTCACCATAAGTGAAATCATTATAGAGTATGATTTAATTTTATTCCTAACTTTTTTGCCTAAAAGGGTTGGTAAACCTGTAAGGAATTTTTCTTTCCAAAAAGATTGGTTAGAGTCTTCTCTGAGCATGACTCTAGTTAGAAAAGTATTTTTGTACCATTGGAAATCACTAAGTTTTTTGCATCCAAGGTTTGAAAGGAGTTTGGCATTTTTATTCTTTAGATGTGAGGGATCACCTACGAAGTGTAGGGAAATAGTCAGAATTAAGGTTCCAACTGCATCCTGTTGAGGATTTCCTTGTTCATCTAGGATAGGCGTTCCTGTTTCATCTATTTTAACGGAATTTAGAATATCTTCTTGTTGATGTGAGGTGAGATAATAATCCCTCCATCCTTTACGCTAGCCTGAGAAGCCAGCTATAAGGAGTTCAGCAATAGTTTTATCTTCGGTTCCTATTTAGGTTTTATAAGCATTGGCAACCATAGTCATTTGCTGTAAAAAAAAACTAAGAATACCATATTCAGTAATTCCATCTATGTTCCAATCATAGACAGAAGATGCATTGAAGCGGGATTGAGCTATTGGTTTAATTATGTTTATATCTGGTGTAAGAATTTTTGTAAAGATTTCTGGACTTATGAGGACTATCTCTAAGTCATTCTGTTGATTTCAAGGATGGGTTTCTGAAATTGTCCTAAGGCATTACTATCATTAGAATCTTGACTGATTGCATTTATTCTAGAAGTTGGAGTTTTCGGGGCAATCTGGTTGGAATCTATAGGCTGGTTAGAACTACTGGTACTTGGACCAATTTTGCTTAATTGGTCCTGGATGGCTTTTATAACTCAATTTTGTTATCCTGGAGTTTTTGGATACTATTTTTAGACATCTGAAAGGGTTTGAAAATGAGATTTTTTATTTTTGAATCAGTTTTGGAGGTCTGGGGATCTAAAGAAACTACAGGTTTTTTCCCTAGATGTTTTTCTATACAATCAAGTTGTTTTCCTAAGGTGTTGAGATGTGTATTTGAAAAGTTATCTTGAATAATGATATTTTTTATGTTGGTTTTATTATCACTAATCGGATTTTTGAGAAGAATGACATTTATAGTCTGATCACTAAAAGAGATTTTTATACCCTAAAAAGGTGGATGTGTGGACTGGATTTTCCTAGAATCCGTAATGGTTTCCCATTCAGGGTTTTTATTCCTAATGGTAACTTAATTAGTAGATTTAAAAGGATAGTCTATGGAGTTTTGTGAAGTATAACATTCAAAACAATCAAAAAATAGAATATGGACTTTATTTTCACAAACAAATTCTTAAAATTGGTCTTGAACCTTTTTCTTGCTATATGAAAAATTTTTAAAAACCTAAATTCTTTTTTCATGATTATGTTCAGCATAAAAATCATCATGTAGGAATTTTTTGTCAACTTGAAATTCTTTTTCGATAATATTTAATTCATGAACTAGATTTTCAGTTATGGCAAAAAAAGTCGGGCTTGTTGGTTCTTATTCTAGTTCATCTTGTTTGGGCTAATCAGATGAGGTATTATGGACTTGAGTTGAAGAATTCTTTGTCCTTGTGTTGATATAAATAGGTCTACGTATTTTTGAGGTATAGTCTACATTTCTTAAGATAGTATTGGTGGGTATATCCGATGTGGAATGTCTAGGCATATATGGTATATTAATAACCAAAGGGAGTTATGAAATTCTCCCTATATCTACAATTTCTAAGGTGGAAGATTCGTCAAAGTATCTACTACTAGTAGATTTTCTGTTAAAAGAGAGCCTAACTCTTTCATCATGATATTGGGTTATTTGTTTTAATTGGGTATTGAACCTTAGGAGCTTAATGGGCTTAGGCCCAGTAATTCCTTCTAAAATCCATTCTTCTAGAAGAAATATTTCTGCCCATTGTATGCTCCTAGGTGTTACAGCATTTGCTCTAGTAAGGTCTATTTGTAAAAGAAAGGTTTCACTTTTTTTACTATGGAATCTAGCACCTATATCAAAAGCAGATATCATAGCTTTATAATGAACTCTAAAAATCAAAGCAATTGGAATAGAACCTTCAAGCAATTGGTAATTATGAGTTTTGATTTGTAAAACTAAGGTTTTTAAGATATTTTTATCATTTAAAGAAATAGAAAAGTTTGGATAACAATCAAAAGATATAGGACCCATACATAAACTAGATTCAACAAAACTTAACAAGGAATCTTCTAAGTTTGTGAATTTAGCATCTCTAAGAATGGTACGAATAAAAGTATTTAAGCCATCTTTAGTTAGAGGTTTAATACCTATTTGGACTAATCCTATATGAATATATTTATATTTTCTATCTAGGTGTTTTTTCAAGGAATTTTGACTAAGTAACTGGACAGTCTCAAAAGGTTTAGACAATTGTATATCTCGTTCTTCAGTTTTGCTAGTAAAATCAATTCTAAAGAGTTGGTATTCAGATGTTTTATAGATTTGATCACATTTGTTTTCGGTATTTTCCAATTATCTATTCCTTTTTCAAAATCTTCTATTATAATTTTTTCACTATTTACTATCTTCCTAGAATCATTAGAAGATGTGGAAGCAGAGTTAGAAGATGTAATTCTACAGAAAATGGAGTCCATAACTATAAAGATTTTATAAAGAAAATTTAAGGTCTCTCTACAATCCTAAGCAATTCCTAGATATTACGGCCTCTAAACTTAAGGACTTATTTCCCAGACTTTCCTAGGCAATGAACACTTAAGAAATCTTAAAGATCTGAACTCAAACTTTATAGATCTGAAAATAATTTTCTATATACTATCCCAAGACTCTGATATATATATATATATATATATGTGTGTGTGTGTGTGTGTGTGTGTGTGTGTGGATCTGCTAGGTTACTATAAATGCTGCGTTTAAGATAAAAGCAAAACAATATAACACTAGATCGTGTTAATTGCGTTCTAAATATTTGACTCTTTTTTTTAATTCTTCTTAATTTCTTTTGTTCTTCCTTATAATAATATTTCTTTTACATCATATACTATTATAATTTCTTTTTCTTTCAACCTTTTAACTTTTTTTTTTCCATTTTAAATCCAAGCTAATTTTCTCTAAATAACTTTATTCCTTTTTCTTTTTCAACTAAATTCTCTTCTTATTAAACATTAAATCCCTTTTACAATTTTACTTTTAATTACCAAATCATCCTTCACATATTGCTATAACTTCTAAGACCTAAATTGTGGGCATTACAAGCTTTATTGGTAACTATATTACCTTCTATGTCGGTATTCATCTTGAAAACTCACTTACACCCAATGAGCTTTATCCCTTTAGGTGGGTTAATAAAAGTCTATACTTGGTTTTCAAACATGGAATCCATATTCGACTTATAGCTTATAGCCATTAGTCATATTCTGAATTGTTCAGAACTTCTTCCTAAATATTAGGCTCATCATCATCTATAAGATATACAACCTTTTGTTCATTTATAAGAGATCAATATCTCTTAGGAACAACTCGTATCCTACTTTACTTATGAAGCTCTTGTATTTCATAAGGTCTTATTGCTACTGCATCTATATGAATAACAGATTTTCGGCTTTATCAATTGATTTGTGTATGCTTGAGCATCTTGAACTTCATCAAGTTCAATTTTGCTCCCACTATCTTCTTGTAGAAGAAACTCTTTCTTTTGGAAGATAGAATACTTTGAAACAAACAACTTTTGTTCCAAATAGTGGTAAAACTAATATCTAAATGACTCTCATTGGTTATCCCACATCCAGACATTAGGTCAGATTTAGCTTTTAGCTAGTCTAATATTATTTGCTTCTCTTAAGCTGGACAATCCTAAACTTTCATAAATGAAAGAAAAACATTTTATATTATTTTATATCTTATATGGAACAACATAAACCGACTAATTATGGTAGGATGTTTAGTATATGAACATAGTTTGATGTGCTTGACCACGAAAGGAACTTAAGGAATTCTACAAAGCTTATCATAGACCTCACCATGTCTAACAAGGTTGGGTTTCTTCTTTTAGCCATACTATTGTGTTTTGGCATATAAGGTGGAGTTCATTGAGATAAAATCTCATTATCTCTCAAATTACCTTGAAACTTTTTGGCTTAAGTATTCTATTACTTTGATCTAATCTAAGTGTCTTTATACTTTTGCCAAAATATTTCTCTACTTCATTTTTTTATTATTTGAACGTTTCAAAGGTTTCAAATTTGTATCCCTCCAGATACAATTACCTAAATTATGAGTGATCATAAATAAGATAATGAAGTAGACAAAACTATCTATGGCATGCATGGACATTGGTCCATATACATCTATATGTACAAGGTTCATTATCCCTTTTGCATAATTCATTCTTTTCCACTAAAAGGTGATATTGCCACAGTGCCTAATAAATGAGATTCATATGTGTCATATGATTCAAAATCAAATGACTCCAAGTTACCATGCATATGTAACTTAGTATGTGATTCTTTTTATATGGCCAAGTTGACAATTCCATAGTTTATTGTTTTAGGTTATCATTTCATATTGAGGACAAAATTAGACATTCAAAGAATATAAATTCTATTTGCATAGTGTTTTAGTTCCATAAAGAATATAATTCGATGATATAGAACAACAATTGTTCTTAATGGCCATTGCCCAAAAATTTTGTTCAACTATTAAATTAAATAATATTCCTTTTTTATCAACTAAAATATAGTAGCAAATGTCTATCTTTAAACATAACTTACTAGGAAGTGTCAAAACATAAGCTCTTATAGCTAAAGTAACAACTTTTGCCCTATAGCCAATGCACATAGTTCTGATTCTTCCTTCTTAAGCTGTCTCTTGTTTCTTTAATCTTGTATGTCATGTATATGTGAGACCATCGGTATCCAATACCTATGTATTATTATAAGAAATAGTATTAACCTCAATAATAAATTTACTTGAAGTAGAAGGTGCATCCAAATGCCTTATACTTCTGCTTCTTTAAAACTCCAAATAAACTTTGTTATTCCATTTCCATATTTCAACTCTTAACACAATGGAAGCAAGTTTCTTTTCAGTTGTCTCTCTACCGTTTCCTTTTTATCTATAATGCATGTTGCATTTTATATCTCCCTTCTATCGTTTTAGAGTGGTAAGCAATTTAGACATCTCATATTGCTCAGTTTGAGCTTGCTTATTAACCACCTCCCTAAAATGATACATAATGATTTATATCCATTTCCATGCTACTATTGAAGCTTGGATGACATAGAGCCAATCACTATCATTCAAAACTTCTTTTATGCCTAATGTTCATAATATAAGTGTTAGAGATGTGCCCAAAAGGCAATCGCCTTAAGCACTTAGTGTACACATTCATAAAGGCATTCTTTCATTATATTAGTATTCATTTGCATATGAATTGATATAGATCTTAAACTGATTAATGAAAGTCCATGA